>JAVFBX010227941.1:0-20671 GCA_034783855.1 Mopalia kennerleyi | reverse complement strand
TTACTGAGTTCAAGCATTACCCAATGTTGAAGATCGAATTATAAAATGGATATAGCTCTATTATAAAATTAGAGAGCTTTATTTAACACAAGAAATGATGCCCGTTTTACCTATATGCATTTTATTGCAGCCCAGAGTTTCACTTTAAAGTATATTTTGAGGCTTGAGAAAACGTTTGTTGTCGATGTCTACTGTTCGGTATATACACCCCAACGGTCATGTAATTGATCTGTTGGCCTTTTTGCTAATTGGATTGTGGTTATTGTCGGCAGGTAGTCAGTTCAGGAGATATAGTCAGGTAAATCCCCACATTATCCCTGGGATAAACTTGTCAAGCATTAGGCCTAAAGTTACAAGTTGACCGAGGGAAGTTTGGCCTTGACCAGTGGATCCGACAGATTTGTGTTGCTCCTGTACGTTATGATACATCTTTGCGAAAGAGCAAGGTTTTGATAGTCCTGTATAAGGGGACTCGCAAACCGGATGTTGGGCTGGCTATAGTGGAATACAAAAGTAATTATGTCTTTGTTAGACCCTTTGTCTGCTTCCTAATTTAAATCTGATAGTCACACGTGTGAAGGGTCTTATAACAGCTCATTTTTAAAAACTTTTTTGCTGGATTCCCTCTCAAGTAAGAAATGTTTTGTTTTTGTAATATATATTCTTAATATTAGATTGGCTCACTACCATAACAACACGACTTATAATTCCGGTATTCTTATTTCTGCATTTGTCGTTAACCATTAATTGCACTGAACACATTACAACGTATATGTAGTGCAACTTCGAAAAACAAAATACTCACTTGCCCGGGCAATTTTGCTGTCGTCATTAGTGACTGTACAAGAATATATAGTATTGGGAATATTGAAGACAAATCAATTATCTAACAAAACGCACATTTAGAATAAGAATACCGGAATAGTAAACCGTAATAACAAGTGAATGCTATTACGCTAATCCTATATTCGGAATATTGACGACCGGGAGAGGCAATAATTTGTCGAATTTATCTCAAAGGACATTCACTAGGTTTGGTTGAAGATTTGCTGGTATGCTGCATTTTCTTTGAGCTTCGAAAAGCTTCCCTAGCGAAACGTTCTGAAATTGGTTTGCCGGCTTACCTTCAGATAAGTGAATTTGCTTACATTTTACACCAGCGTTAGCAGGGTAATAACACAGAACTGGTATCATTGACAGACACACTCAGTCCGTGCTGATGGATAGTCTATAAACCCCGAGATAAGAAAGGTTTCTAAAACCATAGACGGTTCGCAGAGAAGTATTTCGTGACTATCAAAGGAATGCGTTAAATGCAAATCTGACATATTTCAGGTTGCCATGGAAATTGTAAAAACTAGCATCGTGTTTTTTGTTGTAATATGATAGACTGGTCTTATATATTTTTCTGGAGGACACTTTTGAATAACTTGTCCCGGGTTACCAAACGTTTCACTGACGGTCAGTGTTTTCTGCACGAATTCTAACTGGCCAATTGATTCTTGTTCAGCTTTCCAGAATTCCCAAGAATGACAACTTCTTCGTTTTGGTCACTGACCAAAATTTAACCGTATCACATTCTTTCTCGTCTTTCTGTTATCCAACATCTAAATGCCAGTTAAATAACTTCTATGTGCTTGTTATCCGGTGTCTGGTTTAACCATATTAACGCCTAGTACCATCACTTGTCGCGACTTTCCACCAAACTGTTACGTCTATGATAAAGGTGAAATGGCTTTGGGTAGGCAAGCGGCATTATGGATACTCTAACCCCTCCTCAGTTCAAAATTTGCGATTTTTTTACTATTGAATATTCAAAAAGTTGAGATAGTGATCTCTATCCTAGAGCAGACCCGATAAAAAAAATAGAATTAGAAGACCGTTAATTTTGATGATAAAACTTGACTACATTATTTACACCAGCGGTGTTTAGACAATCAATTAAATACAGGTAGCTACATGTATCTGGAGAGGATTAACTGTCTGCCTACTGTGTATATAAGAGTATCAACAATTTCCGTGTATTGTATATTGAGGACTTATTCACTGACGCCACATGTGGTTGATTGGTGTTAGTCTATTAAGGCATTGATCACAGTTTGAATGGAATTCAACAAACGTTTTGACACGGTCAGCTCGTGTTAATTTTATAGAAAAACTAGTATATTTCACAATATATATACATAATTATTTGCGCAACATACATAGAATGGATCAATTGAATGACTTCAAAGAACTGAGCATTAAAGAGGTAAACCTGTCGTAAAAAGGATCAGAAACACATTTTACCTGTTTTCTCCACTTTCATTTTTCAGTGTACGGTACCGTACTTGGGAAAATGCCTACTCCTCGACCGTTATTATACCTACAGAACTGATTTTTCGCATATTTCATCTCAACATATAAAACCAAAAAATGGTCATTAAGATTTTTATTTATTTTTTTCGTTTTTTTTAGAAATAGTTATAAGAAGCTGAAATTTCATTATTTTGACTCATTTTTGTGATTTTGACTTTTAACACAATATTGCAAGAAAACTAAGACAAACACTGAAAACACTATGTAGTGGGGTTAGAGTATCCTTAAAGACCTATCAAACACGCCCCTATCATGTGATGATGTACTATTAAAACACCTTTACAACTTATTGGTCTTAACCTAGGCAGAATAAACTTATAAATCAAGGACAATAGACAAATACAAAGATTTCACAGTATATTTATTTATATGGGTACAAAAGTAAACAGTTTTTAAATCTACAGTCTTGACAGATCTTCCAAGATTTGTAGCGGATATAAATATTTAAATTTCAATGAGAAATTCTCAAATACTTTCTGAATTGGTAATCAGAGAATTTGGTGTTGATCTTGGGATTAACAGTATGGTATGAACTGTACAGAAAATGGGAGACTGTTCAAGAATTAAGTCATTGTATACAGTAACTCAATGAACACTGAAACAAACCAGAATACATACAACGTACAGCTAACAATATAGACACCTATTAACAGCTTGATTTCTCCATCAAACATATACATATATAATTCAATGAATGATGACTGATTTAATATATATAGTTATAAATGGAATTGTGGCCTTCAATTTTTGTACAAATAAAAAAACGGACATGGGAAGCAATAGACAAAGTGATATACATAAATAAAAGAACTGTGCCACAAGCTAAGATTTTGCCTCCATTAAAACCATTAACTATAAAATTATGTGTTAAAAAGAAAGAAGTAAACTGGACCAGTTTATAAAACACTTGTTACCTTACAGGTAATGTAAGGTAACCATATTACTGTTTATAAAGCAAACTGTATACTGCCTTCACAGTATCTATGAGAACACACACAACTGGCTCCGGGTTTCTCTAGACTAGATTGTTCACAAAGGCTCACTGGATATTCTACCTGAATAGATTGGTTGGTGTTCAGCGCCATGTGTAAGGATATTTCACTTATATGACGGTGATGTGCTTCCAAAGAGTGAACTACAACACAACCATGATGTGAAGTGTTATAAACACTCAGTTGGAAAATTAATTATCCTCTGTAGTAGACAACATAAATGTACTTCCAATCAATTATACTACCATTAGCCAAAGGGCTTCTGAATCAAAAGATCATTGATCCAGTTTGTCTCCTGTCAGACGGAAATCGCACAAGCACCTTGTGACATTTTACAAACCGCGTTCCAATAAATAACAAATTCCATCATTAAACAACCTTTAAAACAAATGGACATAAAATTACAATGATAAATACAAAAAGAGTTTCACAAGCTGAGATCTGAACATTAAGATGCAAACATTCTATTAGATCTAGATACATATAAAAACAAGAAGCAGGCTTTTGATGGCAGGCATGGACAAGAACCCTGCTACTGCTAGGATAAGATGGCTCACATAAAATACACATCCTGCTTAACATCTTGGTATGGTATAAAAGCTTTTGGCATACAGTGTTGTTTTTGTTGCAATTAATGTAAATTTGCTAGTATTATCTTTGGTTAGTCGATAAAATGCAGTGTAAAATTTTGTTCAGTGACAGATTGATAAGAATGGTCTGTTCTGCTAAGCGTGTGATCTTTTTTTGACAACAAGCAGCTGACTGAAGTAAAATGTAATACTACACAATAAACTGGAATGATTGGGCCAATAATGGCAAGTTCTAAATTAATACTATATTCAAAATGAAACTAGTAATTCAAATTAGCATTATACATATAATAGTTGAAAAGCAAAAAACGCACACAATGAGTAGGGTAGATTGTTTGGTACAACAATAACAGAGTAAAGAATGCAGGGAAGGGAGATGACAGGCACATATGGGCGAAATCAAACTACATTATGATGAGCACTTTAAACAACCACATTGTCACAACCATAAATAAAGGCAAACAGCACCTGTGTACTAATGAACTAATCTGTTTAAATAAGGATGAGAACTTCTTAACACTTGAAGCGCACATTCACAGTAAATCTTGGAATAATGCGAATTAAAATATTTCGCTTCAAATAACATTGACAATCAGTCTCACTGGAACTCAATAATAAAAAACACTTTCACAACATTAACATGTACAATCTGTGGTAATATTTACAGGACTTAATATCATTACCTATATACATAAATCTAAAAACACAACAGGTATTTTGGACAAACAATAACAAATGTGAGATAAATTTGAGAATGTTAACTTGAAGACATCGACGGCACCACAACAAAGAGCTATTAAACAATGCACAATTTGAGATTTCGGAGAAAGCTTACTGCTACATATATCACAAGAACAGCATACAATAAACATGGGGAGTTACTTCAAATGTCATTATTTCTTACTCAAGAGTAACAAGGAGTGCAACAAACCCAAAATATCACAACTAGGATAACAACAAAGCAGTCAAAGACAGGAACACTGGTGTTCTCAGTGATAGCACCATGCCAGTGAGGCTGGGGAGTGAGTCATACACCACACCTGTGTATGAAGGTAATCGGGCAGTATATGGGCCGTCCTCACACATCACACCTGTATATGAAGGTAATCAGGCAGTATAGGGGATGTCCCCACACCTGTATATGACAGTAATCAGGCAGTATGGGGACAATCCTCACACATCACACCTGTATGGGGACAGTCCTCACCTGTATATGACGGTAATCAGGCAGTATGGGGACAGTCCTCACACCTGTGTATGAAGATTATCAGGAAGTATTAGGGCTGAAGGGATAGAGTCTGGGCTGTCCTCGTCAGACAGATTAATCTCACTATCCTCTATTTCACAAAGTCCTGAGATATCAGAACAAGAGGCATTGGTTGATGTGTAACCCCCCATTGATACACTCATATTGTCCAGAGCTGATTGTGACTGGTCCCCATCCCCATTATAATCACTGTGAATACCATACTCATCCACTGTAAACCGGGCTGGGCGAGGAAAACCGTAATGGATGACGTCATCATCAACACCCACAGCACCCTCACCTAACAGTGGCTGTTCATGATTGAGGTCATCGTCGTCCTCGTCGTTTTCCTGCTCACTCTGTTGTCCATTCAGTTGATAGTTTGGTAGGTACTGATTGAGGTGCACATTGAGATTATGACGTGGAAGTTCATACTGGTCAGCTTCCTGAAGCTGGGCTTGTAAGGCTAAGATCTGCTGGAAATCAACTGATGACGGATACTTAGAGGGGTCATCATTATAGTCATCATCAAACTCATTGTCTGCATACTCAGAGTCACCCACGTACTCAGAGTCATTCTCTACATACTCAGAGTCATCATGATACAAGAGGTGCCTGCGTTCGTGAATTCTCCCCATATGATCAGGGTCGTCGTGGGTGCCGACATGGGTGTTTGAATCATGGCTGTGTGGGCTGGAACTCAGGGAGTCTGGAACCTCTTTCATTGGAACCTCACTGATGTTAGGAAGCGAGGGGTGGGGCGCCCAATCGCTCGTGTCCCAATGGTACCCTAGAACCAAAAAAAGAACATTATAAGTTTATACACATTACATGTATATAAATTACTATATACTTTTACAGATAAAAGTATCTGTACTGTGACTGAGCTATGTTGTTGCTGTAAAAATAAACTCTTCCATAGTGAAGCAGGGGAGACAATCTAGCTTCTTCTGAGTATGTGAATACAGACAACCCGACTTTAATAGTATTCCCTCAGGTGAATACAGACAACCCAACTTTAATAGTATTCCCTCAGGTGAATACAGACAACCCGACTTTAATAGTATTCCCTGTTATAACCATGACTGAATACAGACAACCAGACTTCCCTGTTATATCTACGGTGTGATTAAAACTAACAGCAGCATAAAAGAAATACATGAATGGTGGCTGGTAGTGAACACAGATGACTTATGAAATGGTTGTTTAACCCCTTATAAGAGAACTTCCAGCTACCTAACTGAGGTTATATTGTGTGTTTGATTGGTGTTTAACATCATACTTAAGGATATTTCACTTATATGACGATGGATTGTCCACTTAACACTGTTCCTTGCCTAATTACATTGGAAAACTGAGAGTAAATCCTAAACAAAAAAAAACCCCACCCCTGCAATTGCGGGACCCACATTCTGTGACTCACTCATATGCCTGATGATTGCAAATGAACTTGTGAATAGTACCGTACATTGATTGATTGATTGGTTTTTCACGCCGTGCTTAAGGGTATTTCACTTATATGATGGCAGTGTATTCCAACAATAATTGACACTGGTACAATCAAGTTGTGAAGTGCTTCTATAATGTTGGAAAGTTAATTTTCCTCCAGTGCGATGTAAAGACAGTATTGTTACTCTTCAAACAAACTGCCCTTAACCAGAGGGCTGGTACATCGAAGTAGGATTAGTAAGCGAAACACTAAGTCACAGCCGTGGGTCACTGAGGTTATAAGCTTAATTCATTCACATGACAGCACATCAGTCCTATGGACTGTTTGATTAGTGCTGCCCCTTACATGTAGCTTGGTTTTTTATTCGGGTTTCGTGATGTACTTAAGGTTATTTCACTCATATGACAATGTGTGAAGGAAGCTACCTTTGACCTGACTGGCAACAAACAGTGACAAGAAAGGACAATCACAAGAGGTGTTATACAGACATTTGTTTTGCCCTTAGCTCTGAGAAGACCAGGACAACAGGGAGTTGCCTCACAAATCACTCAACTATCGTAGAAGGAAACAACGAGGCACTACAAACATTGGCGAGATATGACAGGACACTTTTGACCAGGGAAATAATTGTGGCTTTCTCATAATTGAGAGAGAACACTGTATTCTCATAGACATGTCTTGTGTTCAAAAAACATCAAGGGTCTGGAGATTTCTTTTCTTTTCTATTTCATGCTGTCACAATTGTGTTAACCAACACACTTCTGAGAGACTTTCAATGGGTTTCTCAATGTACCCCTGAAAACTGGATCAATGGGTTTCTCAATGTACCCCTGAAAACTGGATCTTCTTTAGTATGGTCATTCCCCCAAACAAATCTATTCAAGCAATTAAATTCAAATGCTATCTCCAGCTTTTAACATAAACAAACACTTGAAAAGTTTGATACAAAAATACATGTAACCTAATAGCGTATACAGGTGAGAAAATGAAGGACCGGTGCAAATGGAGGGTAGGTGCACTTACAGGCAGATTGGTGAGAAATACCGCTGTGAACATTCAATTGGGAAAGCAGGCAAGGAACAAAAATAGGCACATGTTTACACAATATTCAACAGCTTTTCCACAAGTGTGACAAGTTTGATAGAATAAGGCCAGGACCTGTTCTACTTTATACATTATGAACACTCGACTTAAATCAAATATTAAATACAAGAGAAGATCCAGGTCCCTGTACCATGATTCAATACTAAGTAATATTAAAAGCAATGGCATAAAATAGGTCAGAGTGTGAAAGGGGGAGTATTGGTAACAAACCTCCCCAAACCTTGTCCTTTTAGAGCTTTCTTGTTTAACTTACATAAATTGGGAGAGTACTTGTGAACTGAAAGTACTTGAGTGGATATATAATGAGTTATATATTAAATGTTTATGTGATGATAGCAAAAAGTTTTCTGATTATTATTCATGAATAGAAAAGAAAGACACGTAGCATAATGATAATCCCTGATTAAAATGACCAAACGATATACAAAAGATAAGGAATATACATATATATGTGCAAGATTTCAAAAGAGCAGTAAAAACAACATCCCAAATAAATGACAAAGTTGATGATTACTGAACAAGGTTTCCACCACTGCCATATGTTGAGTGAACAATCCTATTAAGTAATGATCACAATAGTATGCCATTGACCTTTAACACTCAGAAATACCAAAGTTTGGAGTTTGAACAAGATGACCACACACACAATACGTAAAGAGAGGCAGATCAGAAGGACAACACAGACAAATAAGAAACTATCAGCCGAGGACAGTTTCATGCTTCAATACCAACACTCATCAAGGAAACAATTTGGTGACATATATAAAAACAACTGTATGCTGAATTAAAGAATAATCATTTAAATAAACTATAAGTGATTATAACAGCAGAAATGGATTATGCAAGAGAGTTAGTAACATGTATTACATACATTATAACATATATATAGGACACAGGAAACAGCACTATACATCACTACTACATTACAACAACTATAGGACCTGCTTGATTTATGATAATAACTAAATAAAAATTTAGCTGAGAACAAATTTAAATCGAGCCCAAAGATAAGGAAACATAGTAGCACTGAAAAAGGACTGCCTGCTAGTGTTAGAAGCTATTTGTGACATCAGCCTCTGTATCTCTACATGTTTGTCAATTGTGGATCACCAGGCTGTTTGAGTTCAACATAAATTGATTGTCAAACAAACATAATGAAGGAAGCCTATTAGGCTCAATGACCAGATTATTACAGGGCAGACTTTTCATTCTGGCACATTATCTCATTTCATAACTAATATCTTTCCCTATCGAATATTACAAAATGGTGAGAAATCAGCGTTTAAATCTACTTTAGTTTAGTTCGAGGTTATAAGGTACATGATGGAACCTGTAGGACTGGACAGGCGTGGGAACTGTACTATTAAAGAAGGCATAGCTGAACAAAGTGACTTTTGAGAACATTTCCCCTTCCATAAACATGTGCATGTACACACACATGTAGCATTCAATAATGTTATAGTATCTACTTGCTACGTTGAGACATCGATTCTTAGATACACCCGGGCCATCTTGTAGAGTTGTCTTAGTCTCGACTACTAAAGAGACTCTCGCAAGAATACGATTGACACACGTAGGTCATTGATTGGATTCAGATGATAACCTTAGGCTACATCAGTTTACTAAACTAAGAAACTCTCGCGAGAATAGCATTGACACACGTAGGTCATTGATTGGATTCAGATGATAACCTTAGGCTACATCAGTTTGTCTACTAAATCTTGGATTGATGATCATTGAATAAAACAAGCAGGTCCAACACACAACAACACTGATACGACCATAGACCACAAAACAATAAATAAAGCATGCAAAGAGTAGACACAGTGTTAGGACACTACCTTTCTTTTTCCCCCGCTTGACTGTGGAAATGAGAACCACATGAGTTAGTGGACACAGAAAACATGGAGATTACAAGAGAACGCGTTAGCCATTATCATTATTGTGATTACCGGTGACATATACACTGTGCAAATAAAGTATCAATTGAACTTGTGAAATGTCAAAACATTTATTAGAGTTATTTCTTTTTTACTTCTAAAAGAGAGGGAAAATAGTGGCTATCATAAAATATTTGTTAGAGTTATTCCATTTTTACTTCTAAAAGATAGTGAAAATAGTGGCTATCATTCAGGCATTAGTTTAATCATTAACAATTTAGAGTAAAGAGTTGAACTACAAAATAAAAAGAACAAAGTATTGAGAAAGTTTACTTGATTAGCAGGATTAATATTCCTGGGCTACATGTCTGCAGGTATAATTTACTACATGTATGGTACAACTAACTTGGCAAACTACAGCACTGAAAATCCAGCTATTTGCAGAAATCATTGTTTTAGGGGGGATTACATGTAGTTAACAAGGTTCACTAATACAATTGGTTTATTAAATGACAAATGAGGATTCTAGTCATTGTTAAGCAGTAAATTAGTAGAAAGCCATTAAGATAATAATACATTTAACACAAGTTAGTTTGCTCAATTAGATTAAAAGCATTGTAATTCAGAGGAAACGTAAATAATACTGATGGGAATTAGTTTGGTGTGTCAAAGAAGCCTATACATGTATGTAAATTAATTCAGGTATTATCAGAGATTAGTTGAATTTTAATAAAGTTCTCTTGTATTCAACACATATGTAAATACAAGAGTTCACCTAAGGACAATTTCTCAGCAAGCACATGTATGATAAATTCAGGCATTTCAAACCAAGGGCTAAAACACTTGATTACATAAAAGCCCTGTACTCGCCCCACCCCCTTTAACTGGTGCCTTTTACAAGGTGAATATATTTGAACCTTCTACAGGATTAGTAAATAGGAGGTTAATGATTACACACAGGTATATGGTCAGGGATATACATACACTGTAATAAGAGCGGGATAGTTTGGGCAGAGCTTTTGGACTGCCTATGTTTACAACTGAAAGCACAACTACCTATGTTCCTGCTTTACAAATGGACTTCTCACTATGACTGCTATCCACTTATATTCCTGTGTTTGTCAGTTGATCATTTCCCTGTCACCTAAACCATCCGTTGTACTCTTGTTTCATATCAGTCTTTTCTAATCTGTACACGATCTACCCATCATTCTCCATAGTAAAGGGGGAACAACTCTAGTGAGAAAAATTCCCATATCTGGTAATTTCTCCTGTCAGATATATATCAAGATTATCTGCTACAGTGTCTGCACCATTCTTGGCTGATATTTGTTAAAAATAAAACGGATGATTTGGCTGGCATGAGAAATTCCATGGAAACTAGGAAAAAGAATGTGGAGGCTCTAATATTGAGATAATGCTTGACAGTAGAGTGATATACTTCAGGTGAACATGTATTATAGCAGCTGTCCCAAAGCTCAGCCCAGCTAGATAAATGTTAGTGATGTAAAGCCAATCTAGGATAACAATCTGTTATATATGTTAGTGATATAAACACAACCCACTATTTTCTAACATAGCAATCAATCCATTCTGTTCGTGGTCATCAAAAATTGTAAAACAATGAACATAGCAAATAGCGAATGTTTAAACGGTTTGCTGTTCATTAGTTTTTGGAGTATAATTTTTAATGCAGAACAACCAAAGATATGTGGGCCAGATTGTTAGCAGCCATCCAGGCAGGGGAGTGAGCACATACCTGGTAGATCATCGTCACTCTCAGACACAGGTAGACTGGATAATGAGGCAGCTCCCTGCAGATTCTGGTGACTGATATGAGCCCCAGGTATCAATTTACCTAAATTATCTGAATACTTCTTATCTGAAAGTAAAAGAATCCTCAAAATGATCCAGCTGTATGCTTATTTGTTATGATTACTAGGTGTTTCTCAAGGATACTTCACTTAGTGTTTGTTTGATTGATTGATTGGGGTTTAACATCCTACTCAAGGGTATTTCACTTTAATATATGATGACGGATTAGCCACTTCAAACTCTTCCTTGTCCTATTATGGTGTAAAACCGTGAGGAAACCTTGTAAAAACTACCCTCGCGATTGCAGGAGCCACATCTTGTGACTCACTCATATACCTGATGGTCGACAGACTGACTCAATCCCGTGAACGGTACATCGAAGTAGGCTTTAGAAAGAACACTCGCTAACCACTTAGCCACTGCCGCGGGCCCTAGTTCACTTAGTGAAAATTTAGTGTTAAATAAAAATGATTTATTAGAAAAATAATGTTCCTGGAAACTTGGCAGCATGAATACACTCTCACTAGCTGAAGAACCCCAGTTAGTTTTATCATAACATTACATTATAATCTGACCACTCTTATTTTTTAATTCTTGTATATTCATTCTTATCATTAAAAAAACAAGCTCATGAACTGGTTTCTTTAAGGACAAATATTTTTTAACAAAGAAAGTTTCTAATGATAAATTCCATGCATTATTATACAAAGCATAAAAATGTTACTGCCTGTTTATCATTGTTTATTTTGTAATGAGTTTCCAGTTGATGATCAAGGAGACACAAAGAGTAGAAAACAAGAATGAGCAGTCCAAAGTTATCCTGCTATGTTCACTCACCTTCCCCATAGCTCTGTAGTATATTGGGGTAATCAAACTCCCAGTGCCCTTTCTGAATAGACTCAGAGTCTGAGGCAGAGTTTGAAGGTGGGGGAGGAGGTAGAGAGGGTGGAATGCTGGCTGTTGTAGTACGCGGACCCGTAAATGTCTGTAAATATTCTGTGTACATTGGAATGTTGTGAATACTCTCTAAATCATCAGCAGCACTGCCATAATTACGAACGGTGTCAAAGTTATTGAGGGTATTGACTGAGTCATGGTTGCTGGGAGTGTAGGAGGCGGGTCTGTTTGGAACAGGAGGGGGGCGTGGGCTCGGTGGCTTGTTCTGAATAGCTATATCCAGGTTACTCAATTTTGTCCGTTTAAAATCATCATGGATACTATTCAATAAAACTTCATTGGCATCAGAGGCAATTCCTGCAGTCACATTTCCACGGTTTCGTTTTCTTCTCTTGCGATATAATCGGTAGGACACAAAAATAATAACGATGAACAGTAGGCTCACAACACAACCTGAAACAGTTAGGACAGTTAGATTTCAGTCACACATAAAATATTACAATACTAACTGATGCTAGAAACAACAAAACATTTGGCAAGAATATGGTTAAAATGATAATAAATTTGACAGCACATAATTCTACATGGCTGGAATTAACATCCAATGTATAGGTACCTTTAAAATAAATGTCAGAAAGTTATTACGGTGTGCCTCCAATAAATCTACAAAACTAACACTCACCAATAATCCCATATATTTCCTCATTTTTAAGTCCGGGAGTAATAGCCGGGAGTGTGACCTCATCGCAGTGAATGCCTGCCGTCCCTGTGGTACAGTTACAGGTGTACGTCTGTCCGCTTGGTTGACATACACTGCCATGTTGACACGGTGAGCTGTGACATGGATCCAATAAAATCTCACACCGATCACCTGTACATAAACAACTTCAATTCTATCAACAGTCTCACACACCGTTTCATGTTTATTCTGATAATAATTATTTTATTGCAATGGGTCCTCTGGCTAAGGGTTGTTTGTTTGAAGAGTAGAAATGCTGTCTTTACTTAGCACTGGAGGAAGGTTAACTTTCCAACAGTATCAATACACCTCACATTTTATGACTGTCAATTATTGTGAGAATACACTGTCATCATTTAAAGGAAATAACCCCAAAGCATGGTCTAAAACACCAATCAATCAATCAATACATCACAATGTTTAGTAAGTTTGATTGTCCACTTACTGTTAGTGTGGGACACATGTACATACTACAGCTAATTCCGGATCAAAATCATTAAAAGAATTCTTACCAATAATAAAAAAAAAGAGTCTTAACCATTTATGCTTGTTAACAGGTGATGGGAGGCAACTCTTCCAAAGACATTTAATCCTTTGTACTGGGTTGTTGAATTACAATGTAGCTAGTCTCAAATAAAACTGGTAAGACATATGTTGGTATTGGTTAAACTTAAAAACTTTTGAATGGCTTTCAACATCTCACAAACATTAATGCCTACCTGCAAACTTATTGGTGTCACATCTACAGATAGGTGATTTGGGACCTTCAATACAAACACCATGATTGAGGCAGACATCTGGGTGACAGAAGTGGCCATAGTTACACCGTTTACCTGATAAACCAACCTTACACAGGCACTCAAAGTCATTTGGTACTTCAGGTATGTTGTTACAGGTACCTATCAACCAAACACACGAGAACAAGATGATTCTAGTGATATCAAAATACATAGAAACATCACCGGCTTACATTAACAATGTGAACAAATTATTCACACAAATAAATGTCAAATAAATTCTTAATCGTCGCAAAAAGGATTGATAGACTAATTGGCTGGTAAAACATTAACATGTGTACTTTTTTATTTTTGGGAGTGGTGAATTAGGGTGTCCAAGGAGATATTTTTGTCCGATACCTCTGATTATACGTTGGGATCCACCCTGTGTTTTATCCAGGACATTGCTGGTGGCTCACCCCATTGCAGATAGCAGCCACAGATTAGCCACATGAAAAGCCTGACTCCACGGAGTGAAATGTTAGTAGTTTCACATCAAATTCAATTATTTTTAGGGAGCTGTGACTTGATGTTTAACAGTTATACATGTTTTGTTTGGGCAGGAAACAATCAAATATTAAGTGAATTTATTTACTACAAGTCACGTACTGTTTATTCCATATTTGGAAATCGGTCTATGTGAACCCCCACCAGTTTTTTAATTTTTTTTTTATAATTTTTTTTTTGCATAACGTCCACATTATGTAAACAACTGTTTGTGTGAAGGAATAAGGCCTTGTCCTTTATTTAAAGTTCAAAATGCAGTACAACTCTGTGGAATTGATAAATCGCCTGCTGTCAATCAAATACTTTAACCACTTAAATGGGGTCTTTACACACTCTTCCACCATTTATAGAACACTTTTCCGACGTTTTGGATCAAGTTATGTGGCCAAACTCGATATTAACTAAATATACAGATACTGAGGAACTTTCTATAAGCCAAGCATGCTAATTATTTCTATCATGATAATGGTGCATTGTTTAGATCCATTGTCAGGTATAACACCAATGAAATCTTAACGGTGTGGTTAATTTACAGTCAGTGATGGGTCAATTATATACAGTACAGTATGCCAGTGACAAAAATCTTCTGTTAATTTAGGTTGCGACGTTTCGCTACAGCCGTACATAAGCAATTATGGATTACAACTTCTGTTTATTTAGGTTGCAAATTTGGTACAGATTCTAGCACATCCATCAAGTGTGGAGCCCAGACTAAACTAAATGTGACTAAAGAAGTTAGATCAGCCTCAGTAATTATTTATTTTACACTTATGTGTTACTATTTGTCATAATCTCATGACAATATTCTGGACTCTGCACATTGCCATGACGATAGTAAGGTCCATGAGACACCAATCTGATGGTTTCCTATGGATGACTAGATTACCACTGATTGACAGTAACTTTTCTGACTGATGGCTGTTTATTGTCCTAATCATGTGTATTTCACTTACCTTCGTACATACACGGCTGACTGGCACAGGGATTGTTATCAATCTCACACTTTTGCCCATGATACCTGTCTGAACACTGACATCTGAAGGACTGAGCACTCAGGCTTATACACTGTCCACCATTTAGACATGGGAAATGACCACATGCCCCATCTGTAACATAAACAGTATGTCTTATGGAATGAGTAGAGGGCTACAGTAGAAAGGTCTGATTCATACAGGTTTAACATCTTACTCAACGGTATTTCACTTAAAAGATGTGAGATTATTCACCTTGTTCTTTGCTTAAATACAGTGGCAAACCAAGAGGAAAACTGCTGAACACCACCTGCTTGATTGCCGAAGCCACATTGTGTGACTCACTCATACAGCTGGGGGTCAACAGGCGAACTTGAACCCATGGACCATACATCGAGTAGGATTAGTAAGCTGACATGCTAACTACTAACCCATGGTCGCTGGCAGTATGTTTTTTGAGGATCATTGTGGACAGCTGAGAAATGAACTGAGTCTTGAAGGACAATAAGACATTCCATTATTAGATTGTTCTTATTTATTAAGCGTCTTATTAAAAGGAGCATTAAAACATATACAATTCCTTTTACTTAGTATCATTTAGCTTTTAAACGCAGACAGCGACATAAGAAAAAACCCATGTCATTACATTCATCCTTTTTATTCAAAATATAAACGAAACAGAATAATAGAACCTCTTATTAACTTATCAAAGAGATGCTCTGCAGGTGTAGAATAGGACTACCTAATCCAGTGTTTACATACAGTTGTCATTTGATGGATGACAACCACATAATTTACGGAAAGCTGAAGAATAGAACTACAAAACATGGTGCTGTTTTGCGATGAAGCCATTTATATTGTATACAATGGGAAACCATGGCAACAGCTTTTATCAACTGATAGTGGTGCAGGAGAGTAGATAAGCTTACCTGTATCGTCAGGGTTAGTGGTGGAGTCGAGGCAGTGAAACTCCACATCCTCAAACTCCTGACTAGTAGCCACTGTATTACTGCCCGCAGCGGGCAGACGGACACCGTTCACCTTGATATCGTCGAGACAGCCCTCGAAGCCATTCTGGATGTTCTTATAACCATTACTCAGGTCGCTGACCTCAGCACCGAAATAAACATCGTGACTGGCGAGGTTTAGGATTTCATTTGTTCCTGGCGCCATGACCTGCCCGGAGAACTTCCCATCTAACATGACCTCGGCATAGTTACCGTTCCTTTCTACAAGCACCTGATGCCAGTTACCATCACTGATAATAACCGGGATGAGCACGGTGCCCTGTCCACTTCCTAGATTGAACTTAAACTGTACCATGCCATTCACAAGCTGCAAATAAACAGATTGATTTATTGGTGTTCTCTTCAACATAAGCTTATTCATGACAATGCCACTGATGAAAAGGAGATGAGCTAAAATGACCATAGGAATTTTGGTGTGTAATGTTTCCCCTGTGCTATCATGACTTTATCCTGAGAACAAACCACCCTTACCCAAACGGTACATGGCATATAGCATGGTCACAAAAAATACACTGGTTATCAGAAATTTAATAAAGGTCAAACTCTAAACTTAAAAGTACCATCATCAAGACTGATTAAATAGAATAGTGCAAAATATAGGTTTATTCCCAAACAAAATACTTAAAATTTCAGTTCAAATGTAGTTCTTCTGGAATTAATTGAGCACTGAAAAACTGTGTCTGGTAAACAGTAACATTTAATTGAACTGCCTGTAAATACATTGGATTGTGTTAATTACCTCTAATATACTGTAATCGCTCTCTCCAGTGGCATACATGAGACTAGCCGTGGCTTTACGAGTCTTCACCTTCACATCTAAACTCAGACGCTTCTCAATCTTATCAACTAATCGCCATTTAGCATAACTCCTGCCAGAAAATGCCATTGGCTTGTCACCTGTCAAAATAAGTTTGAATTTAAATTTACCCAAAAGATAACCTACTTATTTAAGTGTCTATCAATACTGACAAATTTATAAAATAATAGTATTGTGAGAGTTAACATTGTTAATTTATACTGCTTCAGTCATGACAAAAAAAATTAAACAATTTTGAGAGAGCAGAATAATGAAGAAATTTAACTCAATGACAAACTAGAAGTGAAAAGCTCTCTAAGCAAAGTCGAGTGTTACCTCTCTGACAACGAGCATCCGTGCACCTGCCTGGGGTTGTATTAACAATATCATCACACTGCACCCCCGTTCTGCCCTCTCGACAAACACACTCATACCCCTGGGCTGGGTGTGGACGACATTCCATAAACTTTGGACAAGGGTTATGAATACAGGTAGTCACTTGTTCAGAACATTTTTCACCTGAAATTATAAACACCAGTGTACATTCAAAGAGAAATATGAACTATAAAGACAGTGAAGAACATACCTCTAGTGAGAGTAATCTGTTTACTGACCCTGCATGTCTTGTATGTTTATTTCATCTTTAAGAGACAAAATAGCCAAGATAAGTGTGAATAAAGTTAAACTTATATCTGATGTTAAACAATCTTACTGATGTATACAAAGAAGGAAGTTTAGGTGATCAATAAGTAAATGTCTATTATGTAGTGTAAGAATACAAGATATGAATAAATGTCAAGAACATACCTCCATAGCCTTCGTGACACTGACATTTTCTGGCATAGTGATGTTTGGCTGTAACAAATGTCTCTCCATCTACCACAACACGAGCAACATTTTCTTTGTCAAAGTCCACATAGCTGGTACATTCCCCGTGGTCACAGAAATCTCGCTCACAAATATCATTGTAGACCTTGACAACAGGTACACCCATTGTGCGCTCTAAGTCTGGGATACGGGCGGAGACTTTACGACGTAGACTATTACTCCTGTAGTAGGTATTAGGAGATTTCCTCACAGCAAACAAAATGTCAAGGTTATTGCTCGGCACAGCTCGTCGATGACGGCGGAATATATTAGAATCTTGGTCAGAAGCTGGTTGAATGCTGATGATTTCTATATCTTTAGCTTTCACTGATAACTCTGCTTTCAAACTCTTCTTAAAACTTTTCACATATTTCTTGAGGAAGACTTCGGGTGTTACATCCTCTAACTGTACGGTGACTGAGTTATCCACCATCTCTTGTGTTATAGACTTTACCTCTACATTCACCATTGCTGTCGTGTAATACTTTCCATCCGTCACACTCACATTAATCACATAATCCCCAGAGTCCAATCCAGGTAAGGCAATAATACGACCATCTTTCTCATCAATGTTGAAGAGGTGTTTGTTAGGGGATATGATACTGTATGTTAAACGGTCGTAGATATCCTCGTCAGTAGCGGATATGTTTCCTATTAAACCCCCTGAGAATTCATCCAGGTAAGAGCTAATAACAACACTGAGGGACTCGACCTTTGGAGGGTAGCTGCTCTCCTCAATAATGTGCACCAGGACGAAGGTGTCGGAGTAGAGAGTAGGTAAACCATTATCAAACACTCGTATTGTCAGGTTGTAGGTGTCTTTCACCTGTTTCTTAAAAATACCAGCAATAAGAAGGTCACCAGAACTATCGACCCGGAATTCCTTGCCCTCGTTACCACTGATTATGTTGTACAAGAATGGCCCAGCATTCGGTTCAAGATCACAATCGTCTACGACCAGCTTGAGGAGACTGTGCCCAATTCCACGGTCCTCCTGACAAACACAAAACACAATATAAGTTATTCTCTTTTTCTACATCAGAGGAATGCTTACACAGCATATGGTTAATGTCCATGAAAAGAGCTGTAGATGTGATATGATGTGATAGATTCTGATAATGAATAACACACATGTGCATATCAGTACACATGATGTATGCTTGCAGTTACATGTAGCTCAAGATATCAGGAGATAGTTTTATTATGAAAACAATTCAGAGTGACCACATTTCTATGGTTAATACTGATAAACAAACTAAAAGTCCAACCCAACAATACAAGATAATTTATAAGCAACATAAATCAAACAGTTCTGACACACCCACTGAAGGCCTGTATGGTCAAAATTATCACTAGAGACGAACATGCTGTAAACACAACAAAACTGCATGCCGTCGTATCAAGTTTGGACTTATTTATTTTTGTGTTTTTCTGAAACGATATGTATTTTATTCAATAGTTTTTGTATGCTAATACATGTATAGATATATATTTTGAATAAATGAAGAGAGAAAAAATTGCTTGGCATCTCCAGAGTTTGAACCCTTTGTTAAAGGACCAATATACATATATATAGGGTATATTACATATATATATATATATAGAAAAAACAGGAGCTAAACCGTTATTTAGCAATTTAAACTAAGGAATGCTTTTAAACTACATGTACGTCTTATTTGATGAATCTAAAGGTTGTTTGTTAATGCTGTCAGACAAGTTAGTTCAATTAGTTCTATTAGCTCATTATAATATTCCTATTTGGATTTGAACATCAAATGAAGCAGATCCCCAACCTTATAGATATGTTTGTGCTGTGGATTTGTTCACTTGATTCTGGAATCAAACTTTAGTTCGTGCTTTGCTCATATAACTATTTTGCTGTCAAACTGATGGCCAGGATATGAACCCATGACCTTCCACTTTTAGTATTCTGCATGTGCATTTGTATCAAACTGTTGTTCTGCATGCACTGATTGTGATAGAGTAAATATGCAGCTATATGTCATTCCATTGGTTTTCCCCTCCTGACATACTGGTCTATAGCATTGATGGGAAAGTACGGTGAAAACAAAGCTGAAGAGACAAGATAACTTGGCTGATATTGTTTTCTCTCTGTTGACAAAATTTATAATAAACAAAACTTCCGTTGTCACATTAATGATTATAACCATTCACAAAAGAAAATATCTGAATATAAATATAATTTTTCAAGACATACATTCTCAAGTTAACCGTATTTAAAAGCACAACAACTTCAACATATCACTATATTGGGGACAGAAGAAGAAAACACAGAATCATGCAAAGGAATCCTACCTAGATTAAATACCTAATGTACAATAATTACAATGTTAGGTAATGGGTAGGGGGGAATTAAAGACATAGACAGGATTGTAGACAACTGGTCATTTTATTTATATCTACCATTTCAAATTTTATTGAGAGCTGTGCTACTTTTTTTTTTTTTTTAAATATTTAACGTGGATTTCATCATATTTGTTACTGCAATCACCATGGTTACTAAAGTAAATCGAATATATAACTGGTTATTTAACAGCGAGTAGAATATCAGCTTTAGAGTGTTTGTTTGTTTGTTTGATTGGTGTTTAACGTCGTACTCAAGGGTATTTCACTTATATGACGACGGAGACAAAA
>JAVFBX010227930.1:0-10987 GCA_034783855.1 Mopalia kennerleyi | reverse complement strand
ATCTAAGTACCTTAAACAGTTGCATAAGTAACAATAGCATAACGTAATAATACTGATTTTAGAGAAAACCTCAGAACATAAAAAAAACATTCATTGTACTAAATAATTCAGTACATTAAAACAGTTGTTTTAGTAACTATTCTATAGCATTATAATACTGGTTTAAAGAACATTTCATATCATAAACGCACTGATTCTCGTTGTTAAATCAGTACAAAATAATACTTGTTCTAATGGAAAGTTTATTACGAAATAACATAATAACTATTTCAATACATAGACACAGGGATTTTAATAATTATTATATATATATATTATTATTTTTCATAATATATGTTTATACTCAAAAGAAAAGCCTGCGCAAATTGCATGCTAACAATACAACTATAATAATATGTCAACTTCCAAATGAAGTCACACGTGGTGATAAAATGGTTCGAAACAACCAATAAATGACCTCGTTACCTAACGGAGATCTGAGGATAGGTTCCAGTCGGTCCTCGACTGTCCTGCGCACATTATCTCCGACGGCAAAGTATCATTGTCATTATGACATGCACTTTTTTCAACTGTAGGGTCCGCGATGTGTAGAGAATTCACAGTGTCATCTGTTTTGGGTTCAGAACATAAAGTTCTACAAAACTAAATTGCGTATTCTAAAGCTATGTTGCCATTTGCGGACTTTATTTAAATGTAGGGGATATTATTTAAACGCTGGTAAATTGGCTTTCAACTAACATAATGTCAGATTGTGGTGCTTATTCACACATCTAAGTCGGCCGAGTGTAGAGATCATACCCCAGCAAGGAGAATTTCTCAAGATACCCTTGTTAGGGGAATTTTGATTGGCCGACAATCCGTCGCTCTAAGAGAAAATGAACCATTCTTCCTTTCATACTTTATTCCAAGGTAAAAGCCATAATTTGAGCTTATTATGGTATGTAACATTTTTAATTGTCTGATGCGGCCAGCAGAGGAATATCTTGATACAATTTGATTAAATTTATTTATAAATGCTTGACCACAATTTAAGCCCAGAAATGTCCCAATGTGACGCAACACCAAGAGTAGGCCCCAATCATATTTTCGCGTGTTTCTGTAGAGGACGAGACTAAGATAACTCTCGTACGCTATGCACAGATCAATCCAATACCAGCTGTGTCAGCGAAGAACCCATTCTTACTCTGCACTATATTTCCCATTTGTCGCGCCTTTGGATCTAAGCCATTGGCGGCCATCTTAATTGTAACTCGCGTGCAAAATTCCAGCATATGTTGCGAGTCACAGCTTGGTACACGTATAGCTTTTCAATGCTAAGCTTTGGTCAAAGTTGTAAAAGTCATGTTGCAACTTTATTCTGTGTTGGTAAAGTTATGAAGATTAATCCAGTACAACACCAACAACAAAAATGTCTACTAAATTCAAGAGAGTCGTTGTTTCCACCAAGCCGATTCCGACCGATAGGCGAGTGTAATGTCTACAAGAACGGACTGGCACTCTCAAAAACATTATATTTATCCAAATGACGAGGTCTGGTGAAGTGATGGCACTGGTTGGGTATATCGGTATGTCCTTCGTGTAAGACGAAACGTGTGCTGTTCTTTAAAAGGAAATATTTGTCGTGGTAATGAATAAGGCTAATTGTGTTAAAATTATAGTAAACAATTATTACATATCACTCCATGGGCTGTGATGTAGTGGTATGTGGTTTGTACAATGGCTTCTTCCCCATATGCATACGTCATCCAGCTTCTGACAAATCAAATGCGTTAAATTTTTAACCATTTTAAATCGATTTTTATCGCTAAATTAAATATATATAAAAAAACATTTCAATTGACGAAAACATGTTTTTTAAAACTCGTTTCGTCAGTTGAAAATAATTGTTTATTAATGCAGGTGGACATTTAAGGGCTAGGATTAATACTAAACCTACAAGTAGTGACTGGGCATACTCAAATACATTATAATTATGTGTTCAAATGACGCGGCTTGGTGAAGTCATTTCACTTGTTCACTGAATCGGGATGTCCTTCGTGAAAGGCGAAACGTAAAGTGTTAGTTAAGTGTTGGGGGTTAAACCTATTCCTAGCCCTGAACTTAACCTTACTCTTAACCTAAACTCTAACTTAAACCTATCCTAAACTTTAAAACATATTGATAAGAATTTAGGTCATATCTTACATGACAGTTGATCCATCTATAGTGCATCACGTTCCAGCTCATTCTATAACAGAGATCAAATCTTCCTCTATTTCGCCGCGACTTTGACTTTTAGGGATTGACAGACGATTTAAGTTGATTTTAACGGTATGCGTAGTAATACAACTGACGTCATTGCGAAGGGACTACTTTATTATTACTGAATGAAAAAGAGTGTTTGAAATTTGAGTGACTAAGGTGCCATTTTGTTTTTTCGTTATCTGCCGTGAATAATCTTAATTAATTATTTTATCTCTGTTAAATTTGGAACCATTTGACGAAATTGGTTGAATGCATGGTTATTCACATTAATCGAACTATCAGCTAAATAAATGTAGCAGGCCTACGTGTGGCGTAAGACACCAAACATGCAATCAGACTCAAGCCCATTCACCAATATTTTATATTTCAATGCCAAACGACTAAACTTCAGTTCAACAATATTAACAATATAACAATAGACTATTTAACATTACCTTGTGACCAGTTTTCGAGGCAGCTGTCAAGTCGCCATTGTCCTGTCTGCTAGCTATCAATTATCATGGGCATATGAAATCTCGTTTAGACATGTCATTCGTATTTCATATTATCCATTAAGAAGAAGCGGGGGTGTCAAATGAAATAACATGGGCCTATCTTTAACCTGTCAACCGTTTTTTCCACAGGTAACACGTAGGCAGCATGTAAAAACATTATAGACTATATATTACTTAATTAATTTGGTGTTTGTCAAAGCGAAAAAGGGTCGCCAATAAATTTAGGTGGGACAGATGTAGATTTGATGGTTTCATGTTAATATTTTTCAGTTTTAAGACATCACAAAACAAAAAAACGAAATAAAAAACCCCCAAAAATCCTCGTCTAATGCAGCATGTCATGAAACTCGTATTGATACAAAAAAATGCCTCCGTGTTATAATAAACCCATAACTCTAAGATATATGTGAACTCCTTGTTACATAAAGAGAAGACGTGTAATAATCAAATGTAATACTGGCGATGACAAATGATCTAAAAAAATAGCTACTTAAAATTATTAATTATTTGATAATAGTGATCTAAAACGGCGAATACGTTCAATAAGATAAACATTTCAAATTTATCGGTAATTTTGGTTTACAACTTATTTTGTTTAAATGTTCTTGCTTCGCCCTTCTCTTATATGATAGCAATACCTATGTTAGTGTACTCTATATATTCTCTACATTTGATATAACTTCTTGCCATCTATTAATCCATACTTTTATCTACGTTTCTCGCTGAAAACAAGCCATATTTTGTTTAAATGATTATGACTGACATAAGGTAAACCATATGTGTTGTTAGGCATAGTGTACGCCGTTGAAAAAAGATTGGTCAATTGATTGCCCCCTTTCGCTTGTAATTTTATTCCAACTAAATCTAGCAACAATAAAATATCGTAGAACTGATATAGATTTTGTTTTAATCTAAGTAAACCTTTCCCGCTTTTCTCGGTGTTTATATTCAGACTTCAATGGCTAGGAAATTTGAGATGTTATTTTTTTTTAACAATTGTGCTTTTCGAGCCTTTTGGTCCACCGTATTTATGTAAACATACGAAATATAAAGCAGTAAACACATATTTTACGTGAGTAATCAGTTTGGAGCCTGGTACAACTTTTCGGGATCAGTTTAACTAAGGTATTGTACCCGCTTAACATTAGAAGTTCTACCTTCTGTCCCTGTTGAAATAGTAAAACAGACCCGGCGTTAACAATCAAATTAAAGTTGTTATCCGACGTTGTTGTGGATCCCTATGAAGAATTTGACATTTATATTATGTGGTTTCCACTAAGGACCTGTACAATACTGAGCAGGAGCCAACGCCTAAGTAGCGAAAACATGTCGAGTTAGGCCTGTGACACTGTAAAATTAACACTTTGCCAAAAAATGAACGACGAGCGAAGCAATGGCGAATTGTGAAATAAACGTTTTGCCAACACCTGAGTATCGAAGCAACGACGAATAAGTCCTGTGGCATTCTACAATAAACGTTTTACCAACTTCTGAGTAGCGAAACAATGACGACGAAGGCCTGTACCATTGTAAAATAAACGTTTTGCCAGCACACGAGTAGCGGGGTAGGGTCTGTCTCCTTGTAAAATAAACTTTTGCCCTACCAATCAAGGTGATTATTAAATAAAGTGTAGACAATGCGAAATGATTTGCAAAGGTAAGCTGCGGGATTCAGGTGAGTTGATTAATCGCGTCTACCTCTACAGTTAAAAGAGACAGGTAAAACAGGTTTGAAATGTATTATCTTGTCACTATTGCCCATTAAATGGCTTGACAGCTTACAGACGCTCCGGGCCGAAATTAGAAAAATCTTCATTGTGAATCTGTTCAGCGATTTTTATCAATTCAATTAAATTACCTTCACTGCATCTCATCAGAAAAACGAAACATTTGCAGGCGTTCATGTTACAGACATGTAACTAAGTGTTGCATTATATTGTAATATAGTAAACGGATAATATCATTAAATTAACCGATCATGTAATAACAAGCTCTCTGTTTCCGTACATGACGACGAGATTTGGCGAACGGACGCATTTTGTTATAAAACTTGAGGATCAATTTTTTGTCTCTTTCGTCGAAACTTTGACTTTAGAATATTAAACCGCCATCTTTTTAATATAACGATATGTGTACATTTCAAGTAGGCCTAGTATACAACTGACGTCACTTTTAAGGACCTACTTTTTATCGCTGACAGTAGAAAACAATTTGAATTTGTCTCCGTGATCAGGTCGGATATAGGGTACATTTTTATATGTTGTATATCTTCCATAAATTGTCTTCAGACTGATCCAGAGTTGTTGTTGTTGTTGTTGTTGTATTTTCGTGAATTAACTTTAAATCTATTGGCGATACGTAAGTCACTATTCTTTCGCCAACCCACTTTTTTTCTTGCTAGTATTTTCACAAAACATTCCAATTGAGCAGCACAATGAGATTGTTAATTGTAGACATAACTTTCATATGAAATCGAAAGACGAAAATGTCTTTTTGGTCTTACATGCATAGTTTCACAATCGATTTTCAGATGGAAGTCTTTTGAGCTACTACACGGATACTACTTTAAGTTATTCCGCTCATAAAATAAGGAGGTAGACAAATGGATGCAAAAAAATATATATAAAGAAAACAACCGACTAAGTTGCTGACAAAAAAAATAATAATATACGAAAAACCACAATATGGCGAAACGAAACGCTACATTTTTATATTGCAATGTGAGACGCTTATCGAGACTATGCTGCAGCATTGCACACCGAGCTCCTGGCAACATCAATTCGTATTTTATTGGGGGTTTAACGCCGTACTGAAGGTTATGTCTAGTCATATGACAGCGTGCCAGCCCCATGGGTGAAGAAAATCACCCTTGAGTCACCGGCAACAAATAAAGAGAAGAGAGGACAAACACAAGACGGAATATAAAGACATCACACAAATATTGACTTCATGTTGTCCCTTAGCGCTGAGAGCACCAGGGCAACAGAAAGCGCCCTCCCAACAGCCTGCACAAGGCACTTCAAAAGCCTGAGGACCGATGGAAAATTGTTTATGCTACACTCTTCTTACAGCGGTACAGCCCTAAGGTGGTCCGCACCCAGACGCCCTTTTCACTCCGGTGTGTTCTAATGGTTAGTTAATTTGACAAGACAGCCACTTAAGCTACGTCTAGTTACTAGGCAATTTAAGCTCGTTATTGCTGCGAAGTCGCTACTTAAAAACAATCCAATCGGGTAGGTCTACTAAAATTGACAGAAGAGTTTTTGAGAGCATCCATCTACAACATGCAATCGGCTTCGGTAAACAACCGCATTAAGTTTGCGAATCACTTGTTGTTATTTTAAGGGTTGACACTTATTGAGCATTTTACCATAGAGAAGTGAAATAATTCGAGTTTCTGGAAGTGTTGGCACTGAATTTCACCGGATAAGATTAAGTTGCTATATAGAAAACCTGAGGAGATACTAACTTGTTTCGATTGTTACCCCCGGCTTGAGTGTTAGAAAGTAACAAACGAATTGGTTCATTTATACTTCCAGAACTCATCCATTACCGGACCAGGTACCGTGTGCCATAGACAGTTTATAGAGCTGATTGCTCGCCGAGAAGCATTCTTGGCTCATGGACAAGCAAGGCATAGTTTGCACGTGCTTCTAGTGGTAGAGCACCCACCTTCCCTAAGGGCACAGGAAGACGCATCGCCCATCCAAATATTTGTCTAGATGCTTGGAGAACGGAGTAAGGCATAGAACAAAGTCGAGCGAAGCTCCATTCCAGTCCCTTTGTGTCATTGTAAAGGTAGGTACATAGTCTCTCCTGTGTCGAAACTCTTTGATGTTAATGTAACGTATATCAATACCTGTCGACCTTCACCTTTGCTTTAAGCGAATTGTCATGTCAAAGTCCGAGGAACATTCGCTGTAATGTAATTTATCGTATTAGGTATCGTTTTGCCCAGACTCGAATATGTTGAGAAAACATTTTCAGTGAATGGCTTACTAACGTATTCGAGAGGAACCTCGGTTCAAGTAACGCACCGATTCCCTTTTATATTTATTGTTCTTGTCGCCGAATCACTGGAATAACCTTAAGTATTGTTCTGAAAAATGTATTTACCAAATACTCTCAATGACAAGTAAAACATAATTTTCTTGAATGAGAAGGTTATGGGTTTCATGGTTTCTTTAGAATTTATGTAACAAATATTCTCAAAGAAAAGTTAAATGTGACTTTTCTTGAATGAGAATATTATGGGTTTCCTGGTTTCTTTAGAATTTATGTAACAAATACTCTCAAAGAAAAGTTAAATGTGACTTTTCTTGAATGAGAAGGTTATGGGTTTCATGGTTTCTTTAGAATTTATTTAGCATATACTCTAAAAGAAAAGTTAAATGTGACTTTTCTAACATGATCCTGGGTCCTGGGTTCTTAAAATGGCAATGCCAAATCCTCTTAACGAGAAATGAAACGTGAAAATTGTTTAATGCGCAGATTATTGGGTTTCTCTGTGGGTGGATGGATGTATTTGAAGTTTAGGCAACAAAATTGGCTGTTTTAGCATTTACTTGTACAATTGTCGCCTTTCTTACTTTGTCGTACTAAAACTTGTGTTTAGGCACCGACAGCCTGTTATACTTGTTCTAGGGTTTTTCCGCCATGAGTAAACAAAATATTGCTGACGATTGCAACGATGTAACGATTTTGTACTCGATCAACTGATGAAAATATGTTTAACTTCGTTCTTCATGTCAGTGAAAATTTAAAAGCGACAACCAAGTACAACATTTTGTAATGAAATTGGTGCCAAATCCGAACTGGATTTGATTGCAGAATTGGTACCTGGCCTGTAACTTACCAGGGCAATATCCAAAGTTTCAAGACTGTTAGTCTGTTTTAATATATAGAGTGCCGGACAATGGTTGTCCATGCGATACGTTTAGATTAGCTACGGGCTATTTTAGCGATGCTATAGATAATCCATAACACATACTGGAGTCGTTATCATAAAAAAACAATTCAGGATTCTAGTCAAGTTTAGAGAATGAAAGCCTGTTTTAGTATATGTAGTACCGAGCAATGGTTCTCCGCAACAGTCACCGTAATAAAATAAGTGCCTGAGTCAGTTTTTTTGACCAATTTCGTATTTTTGCCTAAATCAGCTCTACATCATGAGCAACACCTGTTGTAAAAGGCTGACTGCAAACACTGACTTTTAATGTGTTGGAAACCAATAAGATAATTGCCTAAGTCAAGCATGTGACATATACAGATTTATATTTTTTTTCTCCAATTTATTTCAAAATCTTAAATAGGATTTAAGCACGTATTCTATAAGTGATGATGTGTTACATTGACTTTTGCTACAGGTTATCTTAGCGATGTTAGACAAATCATAAGACATGTAATGCATGTACTTGCAGTCGTTTTCGGCAAAACAGCTCAGGTCGTATTTATAGTCGAGGCCGATTTTCACTCTTCTACTGTCTTAAAGGTTGTTGACATTTGTTGGTAAGAGTGTCACTTAAAACAAACCAACTCCCAGATAGCACTATTTACTTCACAGTTTAAAGTCTGTTTGGATAAAAACTTTTGATCTGGCAAATTAATAAAGTCGTACAGTTATAGTTGATATGAATATACTCCAAGGTTTGGGCCCACATTCTTTATTTAACTCCCTGGATTGAAATAGATTGGAAATAGATTTAATAAAAGCTTGTAATACATGTATGTTCTTATTGAGAGAAATGTATACGCGTCATCTAATCGACCTCAAACTAGAACTGTAAACTAGAACTAAGTTAACTACAAATGACCTTTATTTTTCTACTGTTTTGAGGATATTTTGATAACGTGATGTCAAAGGGCTTGCAATTGATGCGTTGTTAGATCATGCATTGAACCTATCGGTGTCATTTTTTCACGTAAATAGCAACAAAAAAAGTAGTTTCACATTTCGGCGGATTCAAAAACAACGTGAGCTGCATATCGATCTCGTTGTCTTTACTTATCTCCACGTACAATCCTTCGCATTTACACGCAAACAGCTTATTAAAGCGGCAATTGTTGACAAGAAATGTGTTAACCCTATATTTAAATGTGAGATTTTTTCGTAATTTTTTTCCGTGCCAGACGATGATACATTGTATATATATGAAGTGCGTAGGCAAAGTAAAGCGTTTTCCTGACCTCTGGTTCGATTCTGAGGACAACTGATAAAAGCCAACGCAGAACAGATTATGTATATGTATACATTTTAAGACAGTTTGGGTACGCAGTATTATGAAGATGTTAAATTGTTGAAGATCCAAATGTTAAATCTGATTGAAAATTGAAATAATGCTGGCAGAAAAAATTAAAGTGTTTTTTAGTACTTCATTTTTTCAGGATGTAATAAATATCATAGCAAAGAAATAAGTTTATTCAGTAGAATAGTTCATGAACTAAAAAGATACTGCGTTTATTTCCTGATGTATATGGAGTTTACATGGCGTATACACATACACAATATACCTTTCGTTTAAATCTTGGGCGAATTTAAAGAAAACCGGACAGTCTTAATTTCTTTAGTCCACATTGCACTCTTTACAATGCCGATTTCTATGCAGAATCTTCAAAAATCTACAGTGTTTGAAATACGCATGAAACGATTGGCCGTCAATTCAGCCTGTACTATACTGTGCAAGAACAAATTATGTTAAATTCACCAACAAAAACAAGAACACACGTATTCCTCTCGTGCCAGCCTGAGTGATCGCAGAGTATGAGTCTCTCTAGCTCAGTCGATAAAGTGTTGGGCCTGTATCTCGAAGGTACTGGATTCGAATCCCGGTGAACGCCAGCAATTTTTTCGCTCTTCATTTATTCAAATTATATAAATATGCCAGAATCAAGCTTTTTATTCAATCAAAAACCAATTGTTAGTAATATCTAGATAAAAAAATATTCTAATTAAGTGTCCTTGTATCTTTGCTTAATGTAAACAGAAAATTGCCATCTTCGCTGGTTTAGAATCCGAGATTCATTCTGCCGCGAGCCTCTGTAGCTCAGTCGGCCTATACCCCAACCATTCCGGGTTCGAATCCCGGTGGAGGCAAGCAAATTTGTCTCGCTTCATTTATTCAAAATTTGTATATAAATAAAGGAAGAAGACTATATTTGATACAACAGCACGTGGATTAGTCTGTCCACATAATTTAGTGGGTACAGTGTGAGCTTAAGGTGTAAAACACATTTCAATATTACTCAGTGGAACTACAAATCAACGTAAGACAACAAGAAACATAGTGGGTGCCTAGTCTTCTTTGACAATCCGCTTCATCTCCAACACATTATCAACTGCCTTGCTAAAAAGCCCGCCCAAAAGCAGCATAATTAAATGTTCAAATTTAACTATTTGTAATTAAAATTTCAAATTATTTTTTCCCCATTATAATCTTTAAATATTTAACTTTAAATAAAAGAGATAAAACACTTTTGTTAATTTGTAGCCCAAGGGGTCCGGCAAGATCTTTTGAGCATGACCTTTTCAGAACTGACGTACGTTTATATTTATTAAATTTACGTATTGAGGGCTTCCTTGACACAAAGTGGATCAATTGTTTTTTATATCCCTATATTTAAATTTAAACATTCAGAGTCTTTGATGATGATAAACAAATCATTCAAAATGCGAATAACAAATAGTTAAATTTAAATTTTGTTATATCTCAGGATAAATTCCTACTGATCGTGTGTCTTGAAACATGGATGAAGGTAAAGCTTTACCTCCACGCTTGAAATGAGCAGCCTGTTAATTACACCTTACGTACATGTCATTAGTGGGATATATGGCCGGCGGGATTTACTGCTGGCGATTCGGTGCCTAACTGTGAGGGTCGTAGGCACGATTCTCGAGCGGGTTCCAATTTACAGAATTTTCACTTTCTAAAAGACACAAAAACCATGTATTGTATATCTAGCTTTCGCTTATTATTAAATCAACAATAGACGGACTACAAATATGTTGTGAGTTAATCCACACGTGAGAGCAGTTTTAATCTGTCAAACATTGGTGATGCTCCAGTGAAAAATATAATCTTCATAACGCGTTATTACGAATCCCTTGCTTTCACTTTGAGAGAATTTGCTAGATCCATTGCGCGAACAGCCCCTTATCCATCCCAAGGAACATCTTGTGGAGCAATTTCGAGACACCGTTTCGTAAGACCCCTCTACCGTTACACGTCAACCGCCCAACCCGTATTTCTGTC
>JAVFBX010227919.1:0-10987 GCA_034783855.1 Mopalia kennerleyi | reverse complement strand
CGCCAAGCAGACTATTCTGCCAGCCGACTTCTCACGACATACATTCTACGTCACCCTATCTCTTATAACATGAGCGAAGGAGACAATGCCGTCTACTATACTGAATACGGCGTTTCACACTTCTAGTTAATGGACTTCTGATAATATAGATAAACCTTGAACAAGACTGAATATTATAGGATTTTAATTGAATAGAAAATGGAAAGATAATCTTCCTCGTTTGAGAAGTAAAAACATCATTGCTAATCCTCCGAGAACCAATTATACATAGACATCAGAAACAGATCAGTTTTATGTTGCCCATTTACTCTGATTCTGAACAGGGGCTTAGCCAGAAATCAAAACTACATGTATGGTGTCCAAATTAGTAACTTTGCTTCACTTTTTAAGTAACTGGGTGTTCCATTTTTACAGTTTCCCTCTCTCCTGCATGTTGTCGGTGTCACATTGTTAACGTTTCTTAAGACAGGGTGTCCAAATGAAGCAATTGTTTAATTTAGGGTTTCCAATGTATGGGTGGACACCCCTCTGCCTTGGAAGCCTGTTACATGAAGCTCGGAGCAATTCCCTAGGAACTGCCCACAACAGTGTAACAGATAACCAATCAGTTTCCTATCAGTTAACCTATGCCTGATAAGCCATTTGCAGACTAAACTTGAGCAGTTCATATAATTTTAATCTGTGTTGTATGGAAACACGAACCGATTACAGAAATCAATCAATTCATAATTTAGAGTAATACAACATTATACATTTACATGTTATCATGTTCAATGGATCTGTATTAGCAAAGTGTGTTTGTTTGATTGAGGTTTAACGTCGTACTCAAGGGTATTTCACTTATATGACGATGACCACCGCAATGGGTGAAGGAAACTACCCTCGACATCTCAAACAGATACGTTTCCTATTCCCCTTTAGCCTCGAGAGCACCAGGGCAACATGAAGCTCCCTCTAACCACCCGCTAGCTAAGTGTGAGTTGCTCAAATCTGCATTCTTTCAACTTGGCTGGATATTATCAGATAACTCATAATATTAGTTATTTCTGTCTAGTATCTTCCTGCTTCCAATAATTATTGACAAGCCAATTGGGTCTGAATATTTTATGGTGTGAGCTATAAATTCTGTTTCAAGAAGGTCTTAAGGAAGTTTTCATATTTACATTAGCCTTGTTCTGTAAACATTGTTTTTTTTGTATAATTGAGGTTAAGCCCTGTGTACTTACTCATTTGACTAATATGAAAGGGTGCCAAACCTATGGGTAAAAGAAACCCCTCAATGCCACTGCCAAGAAACAAAGGCAAGGCAGCGCAATCACAAGAACAAATAGTACTTAGTAGACGTCACCAGATTAGATCAGATTTAGTCGGCATAAGTAGCCTCCGGCTAATGTTATCTATTGTAAAACCGACTTTAAATAAAGATTTGATTTGATTTGATTTAGATCAGCTTCCTGTTCACTACTGGTCCTGAGAGCCACCCCTGGAAAAAATGTAAAATTTTTCGCGACAACTAATTTTCAGGTTAAAAATTTCTCACCAGATTCTACATACGGCGATTATGGTTCGGAAAAAATCTTAGACATCATGTACTATAGGATTATCTTTTATGCAATTAACTCAACTTTTTGGGTTTGACATCAATATTGAAGTGGGTTTTATAATAAACAAAATTTTTTTTATTTAAAATTTCTCACCAGGCGTGGGATTTCACGCAACCCACGGTCGTATGGTCGCATGATTTTCCAGGCGTGCAGAGAGCACACGGGCAACAGGAAGCTCTCTTTAACGTGGTTAACCAAAGTTATAACTGAAGAAGCCGAGTCAGCGTTTTGGAATACAGGAAGTGTTATCCGATAGGTTTGTAACTAACTTACATGTATGGGAGTTGATTCAAGGGTATTTATCTGCTATTACAACTTTTGGTTGTCAGTATTTGGTTTTAAAAAAAAAGAGGAATCCCTCAAGAACCACTTAACTGGCACTTTATACCTTGAATGGCTGCCCTTGACCCAGTGAGCAGTACAATGAAGGAAGCTTGGCAGGACAATTTACAAAGCCACTAGACACTAGCTAAAGAAGAAGCCTGATAACAACAAACAAAAGCTAAAAAAATGAGCCTTACATGTAGTTAAAAAAAACGAAGCTGCACATTTGAGCATTTAGTAAACTATTACATTTTCATGGATGTACACATAGGACTAGAGTAATTATAAATATATGAACATATATATAACATATATTAATTATATATGCACTGCACACCAAGGGTCAGCTTCCCTTGAGGTGAGGTCTTACTTGAAACTCGTTTCTTGATGACAGAACTTTGTGTAGAGCTCAGACATGCCTGAGGAGATGATAAAGGGTAGACTTCACCATCGTGGCCAACTCCAACATAACATGTAAACAATCTTCTAATGAATCGACCCCCACCCCCCCACCCCCCACACACACATATCGTAGGGTATTATATATAATCAAACTTTTCCCTTAATGCTTATAAAGTGTCAAGTGTCTACATTGTATATTATACCATCTGTGGAATTCTTCTGAAAGAATGAGGACTGCAGAAAAGTGGTTGGCTCATGTTGAAGTAATAAAGTAATACCAGTAATCAATGTTAATATCTCATATCCCTTTTTCTATTAGGATATATATTGATTTTCAGTGATAATTTCTTCAGTAGACATCACATAACATGTACAGGCTACTGAACACTCAACACTGGGAAGTGATCGGTCCACAACAGGTCATATTACAAGAGCTAGTTTCATGCACAGACCTCCCAATAAAGAACGAAGATTAGTAATGCCCATAATGATCATATGTAACTTCTTCACGAGCGGTTAAGGCACATGTATTACAGTATATGTATAACAAGAGGATCTATAAAATAAACATAATTCAATTGGTTTATGGTTTTTATGCTGCAGTGCTTAGGGATATTTCACTTATATATGACTGCAGTGTATTGAATGTATTCCAACAATAATGGACACTAGCACAACCAAGATGTGAAGCATTTCTAACATTATTATTATGTTGGAAAGGCAAACAAATTCAATGTGATTTTCTAATAATTTAAATGTTTACAAGATAATGTGGCAGTCAATAATACCACATCAAGTATATAGAAAGTAGAAGCACATCATTAATTTTTTTATTATTATTTAAGCTAAATCATAAGATAGTACAAAAACATCGATGGGCTTTGTCACCCAATAAATGGGGTTACTAAAAAATTACAAATGAAATAGGTAACTTTGAAAACTTTGTTCTCTGTCCTTATACACATTGATTTAAGACTGTTTGTAGACAGGCTTATTATACAACAACAAGGCACTTAACAACATTTTAATGGTTGAGTTTGTGGGACAGTTGAAGTCCAACGCTGCCACTTAAACTGAATAAATCTGTTGACGAATCTCACAAAACTGGTGCTTTTAAACCCAACTGAACAGATTTTATCTATGTACATTTACTGGAAAGCCAAGAATTCCAGACTTTCAGTACACTAAATTATTATATAACAATTACTCACTGGCTTCAGTAAGCTTATAAATCAAATGTATAAAGGGTGGCCATTATTGCGAGAAGGCATGTGAATCATTGCAGACTCTTCATGTATTTCCCTAAGGCATTAACTTAAAACAGGTTTCAGGAGTCTCAATTAAACACCCATTCTCCCTCATTATGGAGACCTAGTAACTTTGGGGACTGGAAAAAACTATCAACAATTAACACTCCAAAATGAAATAGCAAAACGGGTGTTTTTCTTAAATGTCATTCTAACAGTTAACAATTTCTGTAGAGTGTATTAAGGCAATTTGAGAGACACTAGTCTACAGACAAAGCACCATGCCTACTGTCAGCCAGAGAAAGATTAGCTGATCGACACTGTCTTTACTCTTTACCAAGTCTTGGTTGTTCTGTCACATCCAAGTCATGGCCAGACTTATGGTTATTACCCACTTATTTATCTAGAAAAAATTGTTTAAACAAAATAAAAATCCTTAAAATGTATACATGTTAATCACCGAAACTTCTGTACATTCTTAGAAAAAAAAACTGTTAGTCTACCATGTTTGACAATTTTGCTAGGGATTGAAAGCTGCGGCTTCAATCAAAAGTATGGTGTCCAAAATGGTCATTTTGCTTCCCTTTAAGAATAACTGGGTGTTCAATTTTGAGAGTTTTCCTATCTCTTGCACGTCTTATAACAGGGTGTCCAAATGAGGCAACCGTTCACTTCAGGGTGTCCATTTGGACGGGTATCTGCCAAAGCCCTTTATTAGAGGTCACACTTTATGTCCTGGTCAGCCAAATAATTTGGATGGTTTGATTGTGGTTTAATGTGGTGCTTAAATCATCAATTTCACAAACCTCATAACCCTCACCTGATATTAGGTTTGTTTGTTTGATTGGGGTTTAATGTCATACTCAAGGTAATTTCACTTATATGACGACGAAAATCGGAAATGTCCACTTCACATTTGTTCCTTGCCATATTATGGTGGAAAACCAGGAGGAAACCTCGTAAAAACCACCTCCGCGATTGCCAGAGCCACATCTTTTAACAAACGGACTCGATCCCATGAACGCTACATCGAAGTAGGCGTTAAAAAGCGCACTCACTAACCACTACGCCACGGCCGTGGGCCCCCTGATATTAGACGGAGAAGAAAATGATATGTTTCGCATTATCTGACCGACCCTAAAAAAAAACCTTACCTACCGACCCTATTTTTTTCAAAGACGCAATGGGAAACAGACAATATGTTCCAGTAGGCCTTAATACTTTCTTAATTCATAACCTTATAATGTGTTACCTAATATGTATCACCAATTAAACCCTGACAAGGAGTCTCATGGAATAACATACACTAATGGAAAATTATATAAACATAGTTAGATATAAATCCAACTTCTTCAATTCTGGTTTTAATGTATGGGCCTTTTGTAGGATTAATTGAAATTTGTGAGATTCATTATTCTGTTCGGGACTTTTTATATACATTTTATCTAGGCGTGAGAACATGCATATACATGTCTATTTTTACATTTAACATTAACATCAATCACATTCAACTCGAAATACAACCAAACAGTGCTATATCCCGGAGTGTGTCCAAGCTTGAGTCAATTGGTGGTTCACTTCCTGAATCAGAATTAAAATGAGTTATAAGGTCATACTACAGAGTAATTACACTTGCCCCAAGAACTGAAATCAGAGTCAAGCGGAAACAGTCCAGGGGTAGATTAACAAGTGGTATATCATAACACACACGCTTTGGAAATACATACAAGTATTAGAATTGTACCAAAGCTGTATCAAGAGCAATGTACATATTATACATGTGAGCCAGTGTATTTAAGGCTTGGATACAACACAGGCCTGTGCAATCTTTTCCCACATAACCTTAAAATTTTGTGGCTGAGGTAATCTAACATTTGCATTTTCTCAGGTTTGCTGATTTTTTAAATACATAAATGTGCCTACATCAGTACATGTACATGTACAATAAAGCAATATTGCTTAAAATTCAATCTTCATTGATAATCGGATGAAAAAATTTGTCAAAATCAATAGCAAAATGCAAATTTACATGAAGATTGCAAACAATTTGGGAAACCTTCAAATTGGTCCTCCTAAACTACATGTAAGTTTGCATAACCATGGGGAGACCCTGTTCTGTCCGTTCTCCCCAACCACACAGGCCTGCAACATACATGTAACATACATGTATGTATGAATTCAACCTATATACATGTAGGTTCTATATTTCATAATTCCACAGTATGTAATTAGCGTCACCAATAGTTAAACCCTTAGTAATTAGTGACATTAAAAGATAAAATAATAAAATTTTGCTTAAATTAGTACATGATGATGTACTGTTAATAATTTCTCTCTAGACAAGATATACATGCAACATGAGCCACACTGACGTATTATTTGAAATTTGCAGGAGTGACTTAGATAAGAGGGCTATTGGTTCAATTCTAGAACTGATCTGATTGGCTTTGGTAGAAATTATATTGTTGTCTACCTGTGACTTTGAATATGGTTTCATTCACTGATTCTCCATCTTATAAGCAAAATAAAGAACGGCTTGAAACGACAACCATCACAGTGTAATAACTGATCAAATAACGACAACAGGCAGGGTTTTAGCGAGGATTAGACATTTAACTGTCATAATCCTTTATATGCATATGTATGTACATGCAAGTCATTATATATAACTGTTTCAGACACAAGCACATCATTCTACTTTTGAAACTTACTATGTAAAATATCCACTTAAACAAACAACAACAACAACAACCCTGGGAAGTACATGTACATGTAGTAGGCTTAGTATAGGGAAATAGGAAACCATACTGTAAGTTTATACACTAAGAACATTCTACTTTCGAAACTAACTATGTAAAATACCCACTTAACCAAACAACAACAACAATGCCTGGGAAGTAGTAGGCTATAGGGAAATGGGAAACCACAGTGACACTGTAACCTTATACTGTTTATACATGAAGATGATGGCTCTTACAGATTTACACCTACATGTAGGTGAGCCTCTGTTGACTTTTTATTTGACATCAATGTACAGCATGTGAACCCCAAGCCTTCCCGGGTCAGTAGACTAGATATGGTGTGGGCAGTAACAATAGAGAAAACATTCCACAGTGACTAAGTGTCCCCATGGTAGCCTTACAATCCATTCACATCTGACACATTAATAACCTCAGGTGGGCTCACTGTATATGCAAAGGTAGGTTAATTTGGTTCAGTATTTCAAAAGTACATGTCACAACAGAAAAAGGTTTAGGCACACGGAAAGCATAATCAGCTTACATGTATGATGTATTTATTATGGGGAAACTGTTTTGAAAGAGTCTCCAGATATAAAAGCAAATGTTGCAGGTATAAATGAATGATCTGAAAATACAGTTCAATGTTGACTGCATTACAATAACCCTATAATTTCAACCAGACCAAAAGCTCAATGATATAATTCATATATATCAAACCATAAATGTTTCTTGACAAAATTCAAGATAGCTGATTTTATAACATTCCAAATAATCGGAAAAGCCCTATCACTACATTTTTGTATGATTTGTTTGACTGATTGATTGGTGTTTTATCATACTTTCATGCCGTGCTTAAGCGTATTTCACTTATATGACAGTGGCGTATTCCAACAATTATTGACATTAGCACAACCAAGATCTGAAGCGTTTCCACTATGTTGGAAAGTTAATTTTCCTCCAGCGCTCAGTAAAGACAGCATTGTTACTCTTCGAACAGACTACCCTTTATAGCCAGAGGGCATCTATGATTTTTAAGATTATTCACAAGTCAATACATTGGCACTTCTAACAACTATTGCTTTCTGCATGTCAAAATGATGCTAGAATGTATAATATCTGGTAACCTGGATTTTTAACAAGATGTTTTTGAAATGACACCTTCATGTTAGATCTATATACCTCAAAAATGATAAGTTAATCATAATGCAGATAGCGTTACAACAGCATGTTGTCTAGTTCTCCGAAAACAAGAGACTTTTATTGTAAAGAGATAAGCTGTATTCGTGAAAGAGCTACTTGTAGTACTAATGGTTATCACTGTAGTCAGACAACAAACTCCATGCATGTACTTTGTAACAGTATTCAGCGACTTACCTGTGTATATATGTGTATGTAGAGGTAGGTAATTACTGGGTTGACAAGCACAGTTAAACCAGGTCACCTATTCCAGGCTGACAGCTGAAGGGAATTCAGACACTGGTCGTTGGAAGGCAGTAGCTAACACAACTATGAATTATGTACACTCATAAAACAATCAGAGATGAAGCTCAACTGCAGTTAGTCTCAATCCTGTTCAAATTGGCTATGGCCATAAAAATCTTGATAAATATCTTAAGAATCAATGATGAGAGCTGTATGACGCAGTGTCCCCACACTCCCCTATTAACTGCACATTCTTAGACATAATAGCACAGATCACCTGTTCTCTGCAGCCACCTTCAGGCGAAAACAGGCATTACAATCAGGGTAGGTAAATCTGACAGGGCAGTGGTTATACCCAGCCAAGACAGATTTTTTACAATGTGGACAAATAATCAGACTAATTTGATTCTGGCTGATTTAATAGAACTGTAGTAGCAGTCGACAGGGAGATCTGGGTTTGCAATTGTATCAGAGAAAATATTACATCATTTAATTATTGAAATTAATCAAATGAAATTAATGAAATAAAACATATGATTTATTACTATGAATATAAAATCATACCATTTTGAAGTGCAAACTGACATTGCAATGCAGTTCTAACGGCTTTACATGTACTTCATTTTCAACCAAACTATTGCCTGAATACATACATGTGCAAGTCAACAAGCATTAATAAAATCTGACAAAACAGGTTCCTACATGTAATAGTTGAAATATTGTTTTTGTTTTTGATATTTGATAAATTGATTAAAATTGATCTAAATAGGTGACAAATTTAATACATTTGATTGGTCAAAATCTTGAGGACGCATGGGAAAGACGTGAATAAGTCATTGTGCAATCCCCATACAGCTATGTCACGACTTTGATTGTAGGCCCTATAGAGAAGATATTTATTCAAACATAAATGTTTGAATAAATATCTTCTCGAAATAAATAATTAAACACAATTAGTTTTATTCAATACGACAAATGACCACAACAGACCAAACCTTAACAGGTGTTCTCTTTTAATAGAGATTTCATGGATGTTACTGATTGGCGTTTAACACCAGGCTCAGGGATTGTCATTATTCTTGATAAAGTCTGGTGTATACTTGAGCCAACTGTTTATTATTATTGCTACAATGCAATAAGTCGTATCCATTTGTCTTACATCACAGTAACATGTACCTCCATAAAATTGAGTACATGTTTATAGACCACTTAAATCGTTACATTATAGAAAATTGTGGGATCACCCGCCAGGCAAATTACAGCTGTATAAATAGGCTGGGACTATGCTATGATGCCATATAGTCAGGGGCTTTGCCAGGAATCAAGCATGGTGTCCAATTGGTTATTTTGCTTCACTTTTTAAATAACTGGGTGTCTAATTTGGACAGTTTTCCTATCTCCTGCATGTTAGAGTTTTTTAAAAGAGGGTGTTCAAATGAGGCAATTGCTCACTTCAGGGTGTCCATTTGGACGGGTGTCTGTCTATATAGTCCTTGCATATAGTGTAGATCAAAAAACATATTTTTTTCAGAAACTAACAAATTTAATAATCTTAAATCAAAAATGGTCCCATTTTACATTGATCAACACATTTTCAAATTTTTAAGGAACTGGATTTTAATGTAACTGGCACAATAAAGATGACGCAGGTTTACCCCAAAGTTGCAGTCTACATTGATAGGGGGGTTGGTACTTGATGGCTACAAAATGTGTTTAACATTTAACTCGCTGTCTGAAATCAACTTTTGTCGAGTTAGGTGCACGATTGGTAGGGGTGACTATTTCAAAGAAGTTAGTTGCATATAAGTTGTATAACTTGTATATTTTTACGTGAGATTTCTTTATTTGTCTTACAAATCACAAATGCTTGTACTATATACTAAGTTCAACAACATCAAGGCTTCAGAATAAACCGACTTATAATGTCAGGAAACTTATCCAACTATCTAAACAAGCACCTATTCCGAAAAATGTCTCAAAATTATGTTTACTAAAACAATTCACCTGTGTACAACTCATACGCTCAGGAAAATTATTCAACTATCGAAACTATTGATAGTTGCATCCGCTATCAGCAATAATAACGATATCCCGTATGACTATCGGATCACGGACTATCGCGATATATCGATAGTTCGATGCATCGTTACACCCCTAACGATTGGCGTTTCTCATACTTTCTCTCGTTAGTTGTCATGTCAGTCAACGTCACATGATGTTTCGCCTAGAATAAATGATAATAAAGCCAGTAGTGCACCTTAATGCTTTTGTCACGGAAGACAAGCCCAAAGTTTGTATGAAGAAATGGCTAAAAGATGATGTTTATGAAATAGTTAGACATAAACTCTATTCTGTCCATCCTCGACAAATGCTCCTGCTTCTGTCAGCGGCTGTAATGAGGGAATTTGTATGTAAAAATAGCCTCTGATTAGTAAACGTACAAATATTATGATTATCTCTTGTTTTCTATTGCAGACTGACCTGGCCGGTGAGGATACTGAACACCCCGAGGCTAAGAAACTTAAGAAAATAGCTTCCAGCAATGTTCTAATGATATTTCCCAGTGTGTACTGGAATACTAACACTGCCATATGGACTAATAGTTAACCCTTGTAGATGGGAAGATGACCAGGGCATACATGTAGCTGGCTATTTATAGAGTCTGGCTAGATTCACATGATAACACAGCTGGAGGATGAGCAGGATTTCTTGACAGGTCAAAGGTGGGGGTGAGAGGTCAGAGTGAGTACAGACTGACACTGTATATATGTATCACATCAACGTTTGGACAAAAAATATGTACATGTTACATGTAGTAAGTCAATACCGATACTCAATATCAGGACTGGCTTGATACATGTATTGGTCTTACAGAACAGAGATCGTCCATGGCATATATATTTACAGCATATACTGTACCGCTAGACTACCCATTGTAGAGTTAGGTACACAATTGGCTTTTCTCATACTTTCTCGCGTTATTTGTCATATACAGACAGTCATTCAACATGTTATCTTGAACGTCAGGTGATGTTGCCTAGAATAAATGATAATAAAGACAGTAGTGAACCTTCATGCCATTGTACCTCTCCAAATCAAAACCTAGGGCTACTTATGCCGACAATTACATGAAAAAAATAATGAACATACTTTGGGAGTATAGTATTTATCAGGCATTGTCGTCTGTATAGGCCCAGGTGAGTGACTTCCACACACCTTAAATTTTTTTAGGTGTGTGTTCAGCACC
>JAVFBX010227908.1:0-10989 GCA_034783855.1 Mopalia kennerleyi | reverse complement strand
ACGGATACCTCTAATACAATTACACATATCGCTTATCAAATTACGGATACCTCTAATACAATTACACATATCGCTTACTAGTATTAAATAACGGATACCTCTAATACAATTACACATATCGCCAATCGTTTTATTATAGGTATACCTGACATAAGTGTACATGTATGTACCTAAATTCTCTTCGTTGCCTTCGGAAAGCTGGTAGACACACTATAATAATCAGTTACAATGATTGTTAGTTATTCGGCAAATATTCAGCACAGGTATAAGCCTAAACAATTTGTACAAAATTTATTAAAAGTTTTCCAAACGATTTCATGTAACTCTTCATGAAAACTTTTATAAACTAGAAGGATTGATCAATTACTTAACACCCCATCATTTTATTACGTTCGGTGCTAAATTCTGTCAATTTAAATTGAAGTCCATAAAATGGCCTTTAAACCGTGCTGACTATTAACACTCGTGTCAAAATGTAAACCGCAAAATATTTGAGCCGACATTTTGGGCCATTTTAGAACATAGAGCACACAGTCGTTTCTTCTGAGTAACGCAAATCCCAAACCTTTCCTGAACATTTTAATAACATCCTAGGTTTTAATGTTGTAGCAGGGAGTAATGTTTGTTGAGCATGGACGTGATGAGCATCCCTGTGGTCAAATGACGGGGACTGAAAGCTCGTTTGCCCCGGCGGAGTCAAGGTGTCATAACAAACACCATGCGCCTGAGACTGTCCGCAAACTGACCGCAACATGTTGAATATTAACGGGGGAGCTCAAGTCGCGAGTCAAGAGCAAGGGGCCGTGTGTGGAGGCAGACCTATTTTTCCTGGCAGGTATCAGGACGCTGTCTAAGTCGATTGGGCTATGCTAGGAATGTGCCCTGAGACGCACCCGAGTCCTTTCGTCCGGCAACTCTAGGGATCTAAAATGGTGTAGGAAGACATGACTTCTTCGAGTATAGTTTAAAATTTAATTCGTGGGAAAATAAGCGACGTTAAGCCGACCGTGACGGGATGTGCCTAAAGTAGCTGAACCATGATACTGCCTAACATGCCTCTCTGCCTCTGCCAAGTGTTACCTGTTTATTTATCTGTTCCACCTGTGAATTAAGACAGAGTTTACCTGAGGAGTATAGAGAGACATACACTGTTTGTGAGCCAAGGGGACTACTTACCTGACTGCCTGCCACTGATTAACCTACCTGAAGACTTAACACATACTTAAGACTGGTGTCATTATAGCATCAATGCTTACCTGTGCATGTCATTGAAAAGAAGGCAAAGTGCTACCTAACCTGCTTAATCATGGCGGTTGGTAAGTAAACAAAGCTGCTTGTATCTGTCTGTAATTATGTCATTTATTTACTCCATGCATACAATCGAATTGAACATGGTCTTCTGAGGATTAATATGTTAAACAGACAATCCTTAGCTGGCCTGGGTTATGGCAGACACCACCACATATCAGGTAGTTATGGGCCTACTGTTACATCAATATTCATTTAATGCGAGCTAGGCCCGCTCGTCCTTAAACCGTTAACATAAATATACAATGTTGTTTATACAGCCCAGATAAGAAATAGCGATTGTTTGACACTTTTCTTAATAAATTGCCGTATCCCGTTTGAAACCTTCGTTTTATGGGGTATGCCATGATATGGTACGCATTTCTACTGTCTCCACCTACATACAGTCTTTGAATAGTTCACAAGGAAGAATGCCAGTCGATCCCGTGCGTCAAACACCCGGGTTTCAAACTTTCATTCCCGTGCGGCTTACACTTACACGCTCTCTCGATTTATACAAAAACTATAACTCATTGTTAATGTGAAATATCTGTGCCCGCGCCGACTGTGGATACCATATTTCCCAGATGATCTTGTCTTATACGAAGATTTCTATTTTTTAAAGTGTGTTATACCGTGTTTCTGAGTTTCAGCTCTGTCAGATATTTATACGCGCTTATTTATGTATAATGCATGTACATTTAAAGAATGTACATTTAAAGCTTGTCGCCCCCCAAACGTTTCACATATAGAAAAAATATTACAGAATAATTTAGTACGTTGGTTTATTTTTAAACCACGACGTACAGACTAGACGAAAGGTAAGTGAGAAATAAAACTTGGCCACGTGCCTGTATGTCCTTTATTATGATTACCACCCGGTGCCCCGTTAACCCCGTGCCCCAAAGCATTGTGGGGAAACCTGTTTGTAATATCGTTCTAGCCAGTGCCATGTATTTGTGTACTAAACCTGGTGTCATTTAAAACAGCTAGTATACAGTTTACCAGTGTGGCTGTGTTAACGTATACAATCTGTGGTCCAATGTCAAGCAGGCCTAGAACTGAACCCTGCCTACCGCAGTGAAGAAAGTTCAAAAGGACCATTGACATTTCAATACGACGACATTCATTCATATCTCTGATGGGTAATAAGTGTTCGGTTATCTATCTTATTATCTAAATATTTGTGTGAACTGCTAGGGCTTTTATTAAATAGAGGACACGATTAAAGCATGCTATGAATAACGAAGCTGCGAAATGGAAGGACATGTTATACATGATTCAATGAATCAGCCTTAGAATGGATCGACATGTTTTACATGCTTCGATGAATCAGTCTTAGAATGCAGCGACATATTATACATGATTCAATGAATCAGTCTTAGAATGCAGCGACATATTATACATGATTCAATGAATCAGTCTTAGAATGGATCGACATATTAAACATGATTCGATGAATCAGTCTCAGAATGGATCCACATGCTATACATGATTCAATGAATCAGTCTCAGAATGGATCCACATGCTATACATGATTCAATGAATCAGTCTCATAATGGATCGACATGCTATACATGATTCAATGAATCAGTCTCAGAATGAATCCACATGTTATACATGATTCAATGAATCAGATTTATCATTTTGGCATTGCAGCGTTAAATAATTTACTGATTATAGATATTTCATTTCCTAACAATCTCCTAAAACCAAAACCGTATATCTCCATCTTATCAACACGAATATTGCATTCTCAACTCCTGTAGAATCCACAATTAAATGACAGTCAATGAAAACTCAATCCATCTTATTGACATATATTGTAGTGTATTTAATACAGTCTTTCATTTATTAACCAACATATAATCACATCAGACTGTTTCAACAATTGTCAAAGCATATGTTATATTACCATGTAAGTTGCCATCTGTGATATTAACGATTAGGATGTATATCCACATATGAGGTGTATTCAGGTAGCATATGAAGGCTGTTACATCATTCAAGCTCGCCCTTTTATACTCATTTGTTTGTTTATGCTATAATGGATAAATTCATTAAATGGCAGATAAACGGGTATTATAATGGGGAGAACGGGGGAGGGGAGGGGGTGGGGGGTGGGGGAGCGCAGAAATTCTCTGATACTCATAAATATTTAAAAGCCATTACGTCACCACATCAAGTCAGGCTTTCTGCATGACAGCTATTTTCACTTGAAATAATACAACTATAAACACATAGCCGACGGACAAGGTGTGTCACCAAACACATCAGCATGTCCAACACTGTAAATCATTGGAATTACATCTTGATAATGAATTGGGTGTCAGAAAGTACACTGACACATCCACATATACTGTTCTTCTACCGTGACATTTGCGTTGTAAGCGGACATTGTCCTTAACGGTAATAGTGTCTAAGTGATATAACATGGCAATAATGAGCTTCCACAATAGCCCGTTAAGCGCGGATGAGTAGTCCCGGTAGAGGCGAACCGCTGTCGATCATCGCACCAGTAAACCGCACAACAATATATCAGAGGCTTCTACAATACACCTATAGTCCTTGCTTTCGCTTGGAAGCATTGTCTATAGAATAACATTGCAGATCGGCTGAGCCAGCCTGAGCGCATCGAACAAGTTTATTGATCATCGAACACACTTAATGACCGTTTAATAAACGTTATGTAAGACTATAAAAATGCTCGGGCCGCTAGATCCATACACGAGAAGCGGCCCTAAAACCACAACAATCGACAACTTTGGCCATGTCAGAATTCTACAGAATCTGATTATAATATATAGGTTACATTTCGATAAATTCCACTCATGGGCCAGTTGCTCGAAAGGCTATAGTAGCTAACACCCGATTAAATCGCTAATATAGAATTATGGAATTATAGATAGACCTTCAACATGGCATGATGTCATCTAATCGCGGATAAAATTCAATAGTACTTCGAGCAACCGTCTCCAGCATGGGGCCAGTTGCTCGAAAGACGATTAGCCACTTACACCAGATTCAATTGCCAACACCGGGCTAAACATTTACCTTTAACATTGCGTGACGTCATCTAATAGAGGATTAAATATAATAGTGGATTAAATGTAATAACCTTTCGAGCAACCGTCCCCTAGTCTTTTGTGGAGACCGGACTGCATCACACCAAGTGCACCGACCATGGTTCGAGTCCGCTTCTCGATTCTGGGTACAAAGAAAAGTTACCCTTTGGATGTGTGTTAACGTGGGTTCATCGGGTATTGAAAAGTCGTCGTAGCCTATAAGTAAAATATCCTCACTGGATTAAAATCGCTTTCTTGGCTTCATTGTATACAATATACACAGCTTGGTCATAAACCAACACCATGTTTAAAGCGATATTCGACAAGTTTTTGTAAATTTTGTAGTCGTCGTCCAGAGAATGGCAACTTTCTAAGTACATTAAGACCATTGTTTTGTATTGTGTAAGTTTGATTTATTCGTAGATCCACTTTCTGTTTATCTTTATTTTGACCCACGTTATAAACGTTACACATTTGCATGAGATATACCGTCAGGGGTTGAAAAGCAAGAATATACCTGATGGTTATGACATACAAACGAATCACTTGTCGACGATTGGTAATCGTGGTTAGGGCTATCAATATGTATCTTAATTATACAATAAACAGCATGCAGCTACCACAGTTATCCTCCACAATGTCATCGAGTATGTTGTTCCATGATGTATACATTACATTATTGAAGACAGAAGACCACGTAAAAGTATCTTGTAAAATAGGACGAATATAATCTAGGAGTTGGTATCTTAAAGGTTGACAAAAAGGTTCACAGTAGCGTTCCTTATTTGCTGAGTTGTTCTGTGGTGAAACAACCCAAATTGGGTTCTATGGAGTGGGTTTAAACCCTGTATTAATATACACTAATGGTGAACTATGAGTGAGTCACACGTTGTGGCTCCGGCAATCGCGGTGGTGGTTTTGTGAGGTTTCCTCCAGGATCTCCATAGTAATACGGCAAGGTGCAGTGGGCAACACGTCGTATAGAAGTGAAATACCCTTGAGTACGACGTTTAACCCCAATCAAACAAACAAACAAACTAATGGTGTACTCCTAAATCCACTAATGACGATGGCAATTTAAAGCCGAAATATTCAGTCAAAATGACTCTTTCATTCTTTACGGTTGCACTTCTTGTGTACTATGTACTCCTGTAACATATAACTGCCTTTAAAGATTACCCGAATCACGGTGCTTTATACTTTTTGTAGGGGATGGATTAATTATTTTTCTGAACTGAAAAAATAACGATATCCGCAAGCCATAGACGTTATCGTGTTTATTGTGTCATATCTTTTGGGACGTTTTTGTCTCGCCATGCAAAAATGAACCTCAATAGCTAAATGCAAACTGCAAAGCAGCGATGTTTGCAGGCCAAGGATGTTGTATCTAGTATGCAGCCTGGGAGAATGTGCAAACAGCATGTTGGTATTAGGTTTCCATTAGACTTATAGCAGGCGTACTCAACATTTATCGATTGAAAGGTGAGATATGCTCTGTTACCTGTCCAGGGTTTTGCCCTAAATCCCTTAAAGATAAATAACCATTTTTTATTATAAAATTCGCATTTGTTTGCCTGCATTGACATTCTATATGTGAACAATTTATACAGATTAGTTTATTCTCCTCGACTTCGTATTATTCTCTTTTCCTAGACTGGATAACGGGATACAGTGTGTTCCCACTGTATAGTACATTCATTATTAACACATGTATGCACCGGTTCCTTGAATAAGATATGACGTTGAAGAGAATTCAAAGAAGAAACAACTTAATCATATGGGCATTAACAATGACTTAACGACATATATATAGATTAACAGAAAGGCTGTGGAAAATATGTCGCTTGCAGAAATATTGTTTTGCAGACTAACTAAGCAATTCGTTTGGAGCGAATCGATGGGACCGTATCAATATATGGAAGAAAACACAAATCCGCCCAAATATCTGGCGTCCATCAAACTACAACGGTTAATGGCTGTTATCTAGACCAAGAGCATTACAGGCTGACAAAAGATTGTATTTTTAAGATAACGTGGATAATCTGGTACTTAAAACATAATTAATAAGTTAACAGTTGGCTGAATTTGTTTAAAACACCAACATCACAGCTTCAATAGTTCTATATCCAACAACAACCGAGCACGATGTTAAACCTCTGGCAACAATAAAGCCAACACGATGGCTTTTACTTGTAGAAAATCCCACGGTTACAATTCACTTATGTCGACACATTTCTGGTATTTGTTCCTTTAAGCGGATGGCGTATTGTCCGTCAACCGCACTGCCTCAGTCTTGTGGTATATGTTCTTTTGTGCTAAACGTTTCGACTGTTGTTCTCTGTCAGGGGACCGTTCTTCAATGCGATCTTAGCTTAGGTTGATATTTAGAACCATGACGAACAATACCTTCAACACTGGTCGACATGGCAATTAAGATGAACTTAGGCTAAGATACATGTAGCTTTGTGGAACGTGCCCCATGGACACCACAATTCACATTAACATATGCGCAAAGTTTGATCTGGCGTCTCCATGACAACCTTCAGGTCACAATAAACTTCTAAAAAGCAGAACAGTGCATTCCCAAAGTTGGCTAATATTTACAGGGGAATTTTTTTAATTTTTAATTTTTGACAATTCGCAGATATTTTAAACTTGTTTAAAGTCGACATGAAATGTCAAGTTAGCAGAATGTCCCGCTTCATATAATGCCGTCTGTCTCCACTTAAATATATCTTGGTTTGATCTTTTACCATACTTAAATTTCAACAAAAACAGTCAATTAGCTTTTAAAATTGAAATAAAATAAAGAAAATGTAATCAGTGTATTGTGTTAACTCTTTGGTAAATCTATCTTCATTGGGTAAGTGATTAAGAGAATATAGAGTCGAGTAAACAGACTAGATAAACAACATTCTTCACCAGTTTCGTCATCCTTGTAACCTGTCACAGAATCTAAATTGATTAGATCTAAATTACACTTGTTTACAGTGAATACACTTCCGTTCAGTCTTCGTGTCTATTAAATAACATTTACCTTCAAATCTCAACAGAAAATGTAGCTCTTCAACATATATGCTGATAGAGATGTCTTATGTTTCCAGGCAGAGTTCTGCGCCTTCTTTTTACAGTGAGTGCATATATTGCAAAACATATTTGCGCCTGCGCCGCCAACCCAAAGGCATTAACACTGATATTTAAAAACATGTGACCCTATGCCGCCAAGTACAACCTATATAGAAGCATTAACAAGGTGATTTAAGAACACACAAGCGGCTGCATCGCCAACCTAAATGCATTGATAACGAGGTAATCTCACGAAATAAACAAAATAAAAGAGAGAAAATCATCTTCACAATAGAGCAGCTATTTGTACATACTGCAAAAGTATTTCCCTAAAAAATAACTCAAATCGCCATGAATCTAAACATGCATGGTAAAAGCGAAATTGTGAAAATGTACTGACTTCGTGACATGTGCACAACAGTTAAATGCAGCAGTGCTGTATTAAACTGTATATATCTATAATCTGTTTGTCACTATTTTATAGGCCTATTTCTTTGGACATTGCTTGTTGCTTATTTCTCCGATAAGTGGACTCATCTTAAGAGCATGTTAATATATTCAAATGTGGGCGATTTTTTTTTACCTCAAATACAGACCGAGTTAACATAACCAAAAGTATGTGGAAATAAAACAACACAGGTAAGTTCCATGGGTTTGCCTATAGGTCTTATTGAAAACCACATTATCAAAATATTCTCACACATGTTTTGTTTTAGATATGCGTCAAACATGCGGAAAATATATGCAAATTATCTGTGTATTATGTATGAGTCCACTGAATAGCATATTAAACTTACTTAAGGGGAGTTAACATAGTGTGAAAATTCAATTATCATTAGATGATAACTATAGGGCAGATTAAGCTGATAATCCGGATAATATCGAGCTGGAAGTTAATGTGGGTATCAGGACACATGTCACGCGCACACAAACATTCCGTTCATATGTGATGAGAAATAAATGTCCTGGAATGTATATACATTATAGCTGTCGGAGTTATTTTGGAACACTGATGCAATGCCCCATATCTACCATGGATACTATTTCACTTGTTCATTGGATATCAATATTATTGTAGTTTCAAATGCATATATTAATGTTAAGGATGTCACCTTTGGGTAGAGAAGTGTCAAAATGGTCAAAATGTAGATATGATGGCAAATGGCATAAGACGTGACATCGATGAACACATACATGTGCAACTTTGATAACTGTATGGTAGCCTGTAGATGAACCGTGCCTACATTTACACAAGGGGAATCGAGAAACTAGGATGGAAATCTCGAATTTGGTGACCGACTCTGAATATCGGGGTTCGATTTCCGTGAAGATATCACCCAGCGGCATTTTTTGATTGAGAACCTGTTCTAACTTAGAAAGTGTTATCCCCAATTCAACAAAAACTTGTTCATCATATGAGTTGCAATCCAATTCAAAGATTGTTTTTAAATAATCTAATTCTATCACGTAAGTTCAAACATATACCCTGATTCAACCGAAATAGTTAGGCCTACCCATCCTGGTGTTCATACGATGTGCTCACGACCTCATTAAGCGTATATTTTAATTACACACCATTTTTTGTTTATAGTGGCTTGTAACAAAAAACAGGTGAGTTTTAATTTCCATAGGAATCTGACATTTCTACGAGAACAACTTTTACCAATCTAATATCAAATAGACTTTCATTATCACTACCTGAGTAATTAAACTAGCCCTTTTTTCTCGCAAAATAAATGAGAATTGTGTATTAAAAGAATGAAGTAGACACCCAGGTGTAAATTATTTAATTAACTCACCTGCATAGTGTTTATAAAGAGTGATTTATGGAATGTTATAAACCCCCAGGGTACGGGTAATGTCCGAGTTCCCACGGTAACCAGACCACCGTCTACGGGTTTTTTTTTTTATCCGAGATTGGTTAAAACATTTTGTAACAAGATGAAGGCACCCTCGTGATTGGTGTATATGTTATACCGGTCATCAGTTGTCAATTCATCTTACCTGTTTACAATCCAAATAATTAAACATCATTTTTAACAACAAATTTTGAATAATGTGTGCACACCTGTCTTTAATATAACTCATTTTAACATGTTTTCAAACTGAAACCAAAAGGGAATTGTGCGTACAAAATGTTCTTAAAGTGGCATTTGTTGCTTAAATGGTCTGCTATCTTGTTTTCTAGATAAATCTTTAATTCAAAACTCATCGATGCGATATGTTTGTGAAATGAAGAACCGGCGAGTATTTTATGATAATCATCGAGTGAAGTTAATGAGGAGGTATGCTTGAATGCGTAACATTAACACAAAGAAATCTAAGGAGTAGAATGATTATCAGGTGGTTCCATGCAGATAAGAGCCTATACATTTCGTCAATTAGACAAATGATGCCATGTTTTCTATGATTCGCATATTTAAGGCTTCTGAAATACATCTTCTGTCTGATCTCGAATCTGTTCATACAGAGATAGTGTTATCCCAAAAAAATAAAACTTCTGTACTTGAATTAAAGTCCAAATGCAGTTAATGTTAAACTCTTAATAATTCCACTACTAGATAATTCCACCATGTCTTTGTGTATCAAGTAAAAGTTTAAAATTAAAATTGAAATTCGCCAGAATCTCTTTGTTGAGGTATGTGTATACTGAATTTTAATAATTTATCTTCACTCATACAAGTCATCATAAACCTGATTGAACGTTGACGTTTTAATTAACCAGCACTTCCTTAAATTGTGAGATTAAGAGATTTGATATGGTGCCTCGACACCTTTCTAAAAACAACTTGATAAATAGATTAATATACGGAATTAAGTTTTATGAAAGTATAGTTAAATGAAATGTTCATGTTTGGAAGCTGTCTTTATGTGTAACGGCAAACTCGTTCTAGAGACATGGTAGCCGTTATATTTAACAAACACAAACAAATGAAGATGTTAACGTTGACTGCAAATTTAATTTCCCGTTTGACGTAAATTGCGAAACTAAAAGGGACATTTGAAAAGATAAAGATGGAAAAAAAAAATCATAAATTTATCAAAGGTTTTGTTGTTATGTTATTTTATTACATTTAGCTAATTTCACTCGACTGAATAATAGCAGTTCATATTTTTTTTATTTAAGTGCCGTAGAGCTTAACTTTTATTTCTTATGTCTTTAAATAATAAGGCTCATTTATTTTGTTTATATTTATAACTCTATACTTTTATTATTTATAATAACACACTTTCTACTTTGGGCACATTAAGAAGCAAATTTAGTAAAAAAAAATATCAAAGTGTCAAGGATGTTACATGTGGCTTGATAGCTACATCACTAACAGGATGAGGCATATTTGATTAAACAGTGAACTAATTTATTTAAAATTATCCCATTCGTATGGCTCAATCGGATAGATTCACAGATATGCATACTCGGCATATAACTTATATATTTTATAAACCTTTACTCGTCCGTAAACCCATGTTTATCGCGATCGAATATCGATTGGATCACGCTCATGTTCTTCCTACCTTTATAAAAAAAAAATTCAAGTTGCTATCTCAAAGTATATTTACGATAAACGCA
>JAVFBX010227897.1:0-10989 GCA_034783855.1 Mopalia kennerleyi | reverse complement strand
ATTCTGACATCGTTCTCAAGCCTGATGCGGCCAATCCATTGAGGAATAACAGAGCAAACCACACACACTGGATGGTAGTGTTGATCAGGGTCGTTTTACTGTATCACTTTCATGTAAGTCATATACTATTGAAGTATAGCAACAACTCATCAGCAAGACAACGCAGGAGATGACCATGCAGGTGTATCATGATTCAATACACCATAATGTCTAAATGATTATGTTATCGTTTTTCGGAACAGTATATACAGTTAAACATCTCTGCAAAAATAACAGTTGGTAAGTTAAATTATTATGGACAGCATGTCATGAAATATTGTTCGGCTAAAGGTTTGCAGTATTACGTTATTGGACAAAAACAATTGAGACAAGGTCTGTACTGTTATTAAGATGACAACAGTTATGTAACTCACCAATCATTACAGTTTTCCGTAAACACAGTACCTGGAGAGTGCACCGCGCCATTTTTAATGCACCTATCTGAAATTAGACAACAATACATGATAATTCCAATTCAGCGTATATTGAGTTTTGATATGTTTTAATTGAATGTGGATGATGAACCTTGACGAATCCACCTGCTTATTACAGGGATATTAACGTATACAACGCCTCAATGTCTATACCTGCCTACAGGTAGTTGACATCTGTACTAATCATAGATTTTTTTGAGAAACTGACAGCATGCCGTTTTACGTCAGCAAGATTCCACATATATAGTACATATCGATTTAAAGCCGATTTAACAAAGAACTTAATGCAAAGAAGACAAATGCCTTTACGTATACACAGTATTTATGGAAATATCGATGCATTAGGTATGCTGGTTTGTTTGGGGTTTTACACGGTGCTTAAAATAGTTCACTCATATGACGGCCTGTCAGCCTTTAATATGGGTGAAGGAAACCATCGTGAAATTCACTGGCAACACACAAAGACAAGACAGGACAATTTCAAGGCGCGAAACAAAGCCACCATTACAGATGGACTCGTGTTGTCCTGAGGCTTTGGAGCTTACAATTACGATTTCATATCGTAAATTTGTATACAGGTCGAACAGTTTACAATTATAGTATTGAGACCTTTGATTAAAACCTTTGACTTAGTCATAAACTAAAACCATATATGCAAATTCTGCGGTGTTCTTTAGGCAAATTACAACTGTATAAATACACCGGGATCAAATTGACACTGTAGACGCGTACAGAAATACTGTTATTCTTGAAATAAGGCATACCAACAACCCGTATAATATTAAACTCAACAGGCAGTTTGTTATTATTTGGACCCATTTACACGTTATATATTTTTATGTTGCGGGACTTTTCCGTACGTGAAGTGTTGACTAGAATTCCTTCACAAGTTTCAGTCTGCGTTAGAAAGCTAGACACTTCTATATGTCGTTACAGAATGGCGTGGAAATACAATATCTAACACAGAATTGGAGATGTTCTTTGCAGCCAGTTTTATATATAAAAGTGAAACCATACACTTACTTACATAGAAATGACACAAGGATTAAGGGAATTAACTTCTTAAATTCGAGAGGCTTTCCATGTTTTCTTTACTGTATGTGCATCTACTATGTGCCATTAACTGTTTGTCTCAGCCCAGTAAGCTTTGTTTGTGAATCATGAGCAGAAGAAAAGAGAATAAATACTGCCTGAGATCAAATAACTGGTTAAGGGTATCCACTTCTATTGCATATAGCATTAAACCATGTGATCATCAACACTGGTCTGTTCACGCATGTCGCTCCTGTGATCTTGCGTACAATGACAAGATGCCACCGCCCAGAGAATATTTCTGCTTCCTCAAATAGGCTCAAAGTTAGGAATTTTGTATAATAGTCACTCATTGGCTTGGATTGATTTAACTCAAACTCCAGTCCTTTATTCTAAGATGTATCGTCTTAACCTTAATTAAGGATTTCAAATAATTTCCTAACCGTCGGGATTTTGTCTCCATGACATATGATCTTGCGCAGATAAACTAAGTAAACTTTAGTATTAGCGGGGTCCATAAGGTGTCTATGGTTGATCAAATGTCACAATTATGTCCACAAGATATCGAATATATAAAGCTACCGCAAATATATATCAATACAACAGGGGTGCAGCATGAAGTCAGATAAATAAATTCCTTTGGGACTGAGGAAAACGTCAAAGTTTTTCTAAAACTGTTTGGCTCGATCGATTATACATACATACAGTGGTAGAGGGGAACACCAAGAGCCAGTTGGTCGAAAGACGATTAGCCGTTAATACCAGTGACCATGCAGTTGGTCGAAAGACGACTAGCCTTTAATACCAGGGACCAGTTGATCGAAAGACGATTAGCCGTTAATACCAGGGACCAGTTGGCCGAAAGACGATTAGCCGTTAATACCAGGGACCAGTTGATCGAAAGACGATTAGCCGCTAATATCAGGGAGCAGTTGATCGAAAGACGATTAGCCGTTAATACCAGAGACCAGTTGACCGAAAGACGATTAGTCGCGTATACAAGGGACCAGTTGATCCAACGACGATTAGCCGCTAATATCAGGGAACAGTTGATCGAAAGACGATTAGTCGCTAATACCATATATCCGTTGTTTGAAAGACGATTAGGCGCTAATACCAGGGGCCAGTTGATCGAAAGACGATTAGCCGCGAATACCAGGGACCAGTTGATCAAAAGACGATTAGCCGCTAATACCAGGGACCAGGTGCTCGAAAGACCATTAGCCGCTAACACCAAATTAATTTCTAATACTAGGCTATAAATAGACCTTCAATATGGCTTGACGTCATCTAAAAGTTGATTAAACTTAATAGCGCTTCGAGCAACCGGCCCCAGATCTGTTGTGGCCAGTTTCTCGAAGCACTATTCAATTTAATGCGCTATAAGATTACGTCACGCCTTGTTGAAGGTCTACTTCTTCCACTCTAACACGGTGTTAGCGATTAAATTTGGTGTAATCGGCTAATCGTCTTTCGAGCAACTGACCACTGATGTCTTTGTTTTGCGACTTGTCTGTCTTGTCCTTGTTTGCTGTCAGTGAGGTCTCGGGTGGGCGGGTCGTTATACGAATGAAATACCATTAAGTACATGGTCAAACAAAGCACATCTTATCCATGTGGCCCCTCCCCGATAGTGCTCCCTAAACTAGTCGTGGTTAACATATATTAAACGCCGCAGCACGTAGTGAGCGTAACACAAGCGAGGCTTTACTCATTTACTACCAAAGCACCTATAGGGCTTCCGGCTGTTTGCTCTACATTACATAACCTTCTTAGAAACGTCCGCGGAATTCCCTTGTTGTATAGATGTTTATTTTCATAGTACTCGTGCTTCTTCAGTCCACGATACACGTACTAGTATTTATTACAGGAGACATAGGGTACACTCTTACAAGCTTCGAGCTCTAACATCTCATAATATTGTTAGTCATATTTAAAACGAATTTTAAATATTTATGGAATTACAAAGTCAGTTTGAGTGCGTTAGCAAACTCTGCTGCATTTGACAAATAGTGTTACAGTGGGAACAATCTATAATCTTTTTTACAATTCAAATTTTCTTCTCTAGACACAGTGGTACTTGGTAGTACAAATATTTCTTACTTTGCTTTATAATGTTATGATTGAGGGGTTTTTACTCGGAAGTGAAGTGTTTTGTTATCTTGCTCCATTAATGTTCCTCCGTTGCTACGTAAAACAGTCATTAACCAGCTGGAAACATTCAATGACAGTTTAATCATAACCAAACTGACAAATCTGACGGAATTTCTTCAAAAAACGTTTAAGATAAATATCAATTACACAAATTACGTACATGACACATGTATATTATTTGTATAAAAACTGTCAGGTTTCTGTTCTAGCATGTGCATTGTATTATACAATCTCAAGCAAAATGCGTTAAGCTGTTTCCTGTCCCCCGTCTTTATCCACACCATGTGGAATCAAACATAACACTTAACGTAAAACTGAGTTGACATTTAAATTGTTAGTTTAAACCAGCTACAGTTGTGAAAAAACGAACAGTCGGAGTCTGTGCCCTAATGTTATTATTTGGCTGATATTCACTCACTTAACAAGTGACATATATCTGTCTCAATTCCAACCACATGTACACATGATAGACAATTCGCGTAAAGACATTTATAAAACAAAAATGGTTTTTGGGATTTTTGTTGCGGTGTAACGGACACTTTGGTCTCTATTATATGGCGATAAATGCTCGTGTAATAAAGTTGACGTATTGAAAAACATCGCTAATTATATCTATCTCAACAAGGTACCTAGTGTCCAGGAAGAAACACAAGCCTAATGGACACGTGTTCAAGCAACATTTGTACAGCACGATATTGAATGCCAATGCTTCTTTTCGATGACGTCACAATCAGAAGCCTAAATGAATGGAAATTTCAGCGGAGTTATTTTACTATCCAATTTCTATTGTTTTGGCGCAGGCGACACTTTACCTTTCAAAAGTCTCAAAGGTCAGCGCCAAGTCAGGGCGTGTCAGAATATTGGACACTCAGGAATTTTATTCTTTGACAAGAACAGAATTAAAAAAACAGTTGAACATAGCTGTCGAGAAGACTGGAATGTTACAAACTACAGATGAGCAAACATTAGGTCGAGTCTTTTTTGTCGCCATGTTTCTTCCAGTTGTTGGTTGTGAAGCACTTCTCTTTCTAAACACTCTCGTTGCCATGGAAAAGCACAATCCTTAAATCAAGTAAACGAGCCAGCCTCTAGACATTTTGCGGCTCTTCTATTAGTTTAATAACGTAAGAGGAACGTTTAATGCCATTCACTGGACTCCACTGACTTGAGGATAGCATGCGCCTGGTATAGGTCTTAGTTATGTAGAATTATTAAACCTTTCACATTTTCTCATTTATACGTTGTAGGCGTTCATATACATATAAATTAAATATACAAATTGTCGGTGTCAACACTCTACAGCATAGAACTAAAGATGAAGGAAATATATTGGCGAAAGAGACTAACTATCATTCGGCATTCATTACAAATTTCCCCCGACAATCACATTGCCACAGGATTGTGGAATAATCAAAAGTTATGAGTCATCTCATCTTTCTGGTAAACTTTCAGAGATTACTTTGTGTCGAGACAACCTATACACATGTCGACAGATGTGAGTTTGAGCTAGTCGCTATTGAAGAAGAAAAGACTAAGGATCCTTATTATATGAAGTTACTATGGCTTATAAGCGTATGGCAAACAGATGATATGCTCACATAAAATGTAAGTTCGGCTTCATACTTTTCTACATGGAACTGATAACGCTGAGTACCTGTCGTGCAAAGTTCTCACTGAGATGAATACTTGTCGCATTTAGTTCTATAATAGTTCATTGCTTATTAGTTGTCCAGGATATACATCTTACGATTGAGAAAAATGTTTAAAATGAATTTTACAATTTATTTGGGTTTATATTGCACTGTTAGTTATTCCCAAGTGTCTAAACTATGGCTCTAGGTAAATCATGCCTTAATTATAATCCTTATTCTCAACAATTTTTTTTAAATGTTGTGTAAACTGTCGGAACTATGCCTCCATAAACACCAGATCAATGCTGCGAATCCTGTCTGGGTTGACTGCGAAAAGACATTCCGCCGGATACACCTGTGTTAAAACATGTTTTCAATCCCTTCTGATTTCTCCCAAACCTTGTAACAACACGTAACGCCAGCTGACGGCTTGAGAATGTGAGAGATTTCGCCTACATTTCTAGACCTAGACAACATGGAATATCTAGTCTCTTTGTATGTTGTTTATTTGTCCAAATATATGGCTAACTTTTCCACACCGCAAGAGATGAATGGAACTTGGAGTCAATAACAACCAAGAATCATCATGCAACTGCAATAATAGACAGATGGTGAAAACGTAACTGAAAACTATAAAAGGCGGTCTGCTCGAAAGCCACTAAAGTTCAATTATCGCACTTTAATAAAAGGCATCTTGCCAAATAAATTGAAGTTTGAAAAACATAGATTAAGTAACTTTGGACTCATGTAGATCAAAATCCTGCGCTAGCTACAGCAATGTCAAACATATATCGCCAAGTCTTGCACCCACGGTTTTGAAGTGGAAACAGCAAACCTTGTTACCGGCCGGTGTGTAATTTACACGGCCACCCAATCAAATGGCCTATCCCCATCAACGCAAATTCATGTCATCGAGTCGACAGTGACAGAACCTAATACTATGATTTTGAACTTCCCGATTTGAAATTTGCTTCATTCTGGAAACAATGTACAGCATTCGCTATGTTTTATTCTGGACCATTATAGGAATTAAACCGATTCAGTATGTATTTCGAATCAGGAAGAACACATGATTTAGAGTCAGTATTTGACAATTTGTTTTCATCCAGGTACGGACCACATTTGATGATGACCTATTTAAACAAAAGTACATAAACATATTCTAATTGCACATGTCCTATAAACACCCAACCTTACGCCTAATATCTCACATTAAACACATGTTGAAATTCTTACGCGGTTAACTGTTTTGTTTGCGTGAGGTTGGTCTGGTCCGCGGTGTACCGCGAATTTAGTACGAATATAAAATACATGGCATGTCAACATATGGCATCCATCCGTTCACCCCCAGAACCCCTTTACCGTTATTGGCCTACACGATATACATGTTTCAGGCAATACTCGAACACTCAGAATTTTTATCCAGACCTAAGTACGCACTCATCGGGCGGATGTGATATCAATATACAAACGCTGCATCGTCTATCAACGAATAGTAAAATAAATATACTGACACGACTGGCTGAAATAGATCATCATAATTGATGCATAAGACGACATAAACTGTTAAACAAAAAACGCTTTCAAAAGTCAAGAGCTAAAGAAAAAAGTCAATATGGCCGAAATATATTTAAACACCGAAGAGACGTGTATGTTGTTTACAGAGATAATTAGATAAAGATAAATAAAGAGAATAGCCCAATGATGGATGACCTCAGACGGGTATGTCAGAATGCCCCTGTGCTTACTGCAAGGCGTGGTCTAGTCGTGGATAATCCGCACACTAACGTTAAGAAAGGTACTTGTATCTTTGAGATTATTTGAACAACAAAAATATAAATCAATAATTGTTGCTGGAATGTAGGCCCAGCATATAAGCTTTTAGAAAAAATCCCGATTTTAATCAGTTGTCTAGTATCGAAAATCTTCACCCAAACATTCCCAATCACCTGTAGATAAAGGGTTCTGTATGTCTTAAAGCCTATATACTGTCATGCAGTCACGGAATTTTTCAACACGTTCATATATATTCTGAATCGTTTTTGTATGTAGCACAATAATATATCAATTATTCTTTTCTGAACCCTACTGAACAACTATAATGAAAAAGAAAATACATTGGTGGAGTAAGTCTTTGTTCAGATTGCTCCTTATTTTACGCCACTACTATAAAGTGTTTTACATAAAAATAACAGTTCATTATTTGAACCAACACACGGTCGTTCAGTTTTCCCTCATTTGTCCTAGTTGTTCTGTGTTTTTAATCAATATTGTATTAAGTAAACAAAAGCAACTTGAAAAGTGAGATAAAATAGTGAAATTTCAACTTCTTGTAAATATATCTAAACTAGTTGTATGTAATGGCAGTGAACTATCATTTTACTGAGTAAAGGAAATCCTAATATTGTAAATATAAATATTTATTCCAATAAAGGTGTGGGGATTTCCCACGGAGGCACGGCTGCCCACGGAAGCACGGCTGCCCGTACTTTAATGCTTATTGCAGCCCAAACAGTTACAAATATATACTGGAAGATTTTCGCGATGTTTGGTATAGTATATATAAATCAAGTTTAGCCATTCATGAAAATAATGTTTACCAGGCTAAACGACATGACAAAGCCTTACTCAGGCTTATCCGTGTCATGAGGGTCAGAGCTGTTCTCTATTATGAGATAACAGGTTTCTTCTAGATTCTCTTTCCAGTCGCATGATTGTAATAAAATAAAACAGTAAGCGTCTGGCCTTATTAAGTAAATAAAAGATTAATATAATCTAGACGGTTATAGCCTTCGGTAATGATAGAGCATATTTTAGCGCCTGTGCACGTAGACCAGTGGGTAACAACTTATTACTGATCACATCTTACCGGCAATATACGTTTGTGACAATTACTCGCATGTGCTGAAGAGAATCGATCAACTAAAACACAGACTACTCTCAAGATCAGCTTTTCAATAGACGTTTATCTATTAAAATATATCTTTAAAAAAAAAACAACATTAGTTCCACTGAAGAAGTTATCGTTTTTCGGTATTACACAAGTAGTGTATAAAATATATAATTTGGTGGTTAACTCTGAGGGTGGTTGGTCTGATACTCCGTGCTGGCGATTTGGTGCCTGAGGTACGGGCTTCAACCTGTAAAGTTTGTTGACCTATTTGTGTTCAAACTAAGAAAGTGTTATCCTCAAATAACGAAAGTAGCATACTGAATATATTTGCTTTCTAAAAGACACAAAAATCATTACGTATTGTGTTAATGTGGACCTTGTCAAACGACTCGTGAAGATTGCAGCACTCAACAGCAGTCTGCAAATAAACCGACATCTTATCCCAAGCCACAGTCCAAACTGAATCACAATTTAATGTAAACCATCATCTAATAGACAAAATAAATCAGTACTTTACCTAATTATGTGTACATATTGTTTCACATCATTATTTGTTGTATTAAAAAATACATCACTCATAAATATCAATTGAGATGGGAATGAAGGTCTGTGTATTTTAGAAAGCGAACATTGGCGGTAATTTCAGCAATGTGGGTTCGGTTCCATCAAAACAGTTGTAAACCAGAATTTGTTAAAGAAATAGATTTCCCAAAATAGCGAAATAATCACAATATTGAGATATGTAATGTTGCAAAACACACTAGGGGCACGGCTCATTTGCCTGTTAAATCTGCACCGCTGTACTGCACAACTAGACATCATCTAACCGGGCTTATCACCAGAGTTATGATTTGTGAGAAATATAGTGTGGACAGCAGTATATGAAATCGTTTAAATGCAAAATCCTATTGTTTCCTAGTGTTATTTGTTTAACAAATAGATGACAATAAACCGGCTAATTGTCATTCGGCGTGTATGATGTATGATTAATTTTGTCAAAAGTTGTCATGTCTTAAGGTCTTGCTGGACCCCTTGGTTTATTTTCAGAACACCGGTTTATTTAGTCTCTAATGCAGAAGAATATAAATATGTGCCATATATATCTACATATTTGTGGAAAGCTTGAATACTCCGGATTACAGATATGTATATGGGGTGAAAATCCAATTACTATTTCTAAAAATATTTCAAAATGAGTAAATGTGAATGAAAAAAATAAATTCATAGTTTATTTCCCGAAATGCAATAACGATAAGACTCAATATATTAGTTGATCGAGAAGAATAGTCCTTGAACTAGAAAAAGGTGCCTCAATTTTTTGAAATTTTAAAAGAACGATCCCGGTGGATTTTTTGTCTACCCCACCTTGGAAAGCCTTAAACAAATGTAAAATACAACTTTCACAAAACATTAAAAAAAAATCTAGGACGAACTTATACAAAAATGAGACAACGTTTACTAGATCGCACTGAGCTTTTTACAATGGTACAAATTTGAAGTTTCTAACATGAATAGTTTTCTAGAAATAAACCTTGGAAAATGTAGAGTCTGCTTAAAACTGAAGTGCCAGAAATAGGTAATAAAGTTTTGCAGCTTGAATATTTGATCATGGGAAAACTAAATTATAGGCTCGAGTTATTTTTTTCACGAACATATAGTTTGAATACCTGACATATAATCCAAGCAATACAAAAAGTTTGTTCATTTTGAGCCCAAGGGCTCCAACAAGACCTTGAAAGTAATTGTATACTGACGCTTATTATTGGGTTACTGGAATAGTTGAGTAAATCGCACACTGAGAGCACTGGTAGGCATACAAGTGGTACCATGGTTGTACACACGATATAACCGTATATTATCTAAGGTCTATATCATGAGACACGTCACCTGAGCCTCTGAGGAGGTAAACATCCCACCAACACCTGTATGCCATCATATCTATAATATCTCCCAGATACTTCCATTGCGTCAAATAAAAAACATGTGGCAAACACAGTTACATAATCTATATATGTAAGGGATGGCAAGTGTTATATAATAGCCTCTGAGTCTCCTACGTATACAACGAGGCCAAATATCGAATAATATGCTTTCTTATTAAGGAAAACTACTCTCAAACGGCCAACTTTGTGACAATTATTTCGACCTTCCTAAATGGAACTATTTCACGAGCAAACCATACAGTTACATGAGATTTATATCACGGCCATTGCTTTTCTATCCGCATGCAAGGCAATTCATTGTAACAGCGTTAGACACATCAAGTCATTGTCAAATAGTGTATGCCCACTCTGTATTGTTTAAGCTGACGTAGGTGGACATTGTCCATGGATTAGCACATATACAGGTAAAGTCTGACCGGTCATAATCCCATCTTCTTGTAAAATAATACTTAAGGTAAAGGTCAATGGGTGAAGTGTACCCAAGATTCAACTGACCAATCCCACGAGCCTGGTTACATTAACACACACTACTCACTATTTATATCAACTAAAGAACAAGGAACAAGTCTTGCAACAACTAAAGAACAATGAACAAGTCTTGCACCAACTAAAGAACAACGTACAAGTCTTGTACCAACTAAAGAACAATGAACACGGCTTGCACCAACTAAAGAACAATGAACAAGTTTGCACCAACTAAAGAACAATGAACTAGTCTTGCACCAACGAAAGAACAATGAACAAGTCTTGCACCAACTAAAGAACAATGAACAAGTCTTGCATCAACTAAAGAACAATGAACAAGTCTTGCATCAACTAAAGAACAATGAACAAGTCTTGCACCAACTAAATAACAATGAACA
>JAVFBX010227886.1:0-10989 GCA_034783855.1 Mopalia kennerleyi | reverse complement strand
CCAAACTGAAACTGTAAAAATCATTTTTGGGTAGAGAGGTACATCCACCATAGTTTGATCAATTATAGGGTCCCACACCTCACCAGGGTGGATGTAACAAAAAAAATCCCTTTTTTGGTAATTTTGACCCATTTTGTGAAAAAAGGTAAATAACGGATATTTGATAATATTTCGGGGTAGGGGAAACTAAAATTGGCCTAGAAAGATAAGTACTCAACATAAAACGATGTGTAACAACTCAAAAGAAAGCATTTAATAGTATCTAGAAGACAATATCAATATCAATATCAATATCAGAGGGTATCAGGGGGGCAGTTTTTACAACAAACAGATTCCAGATATCTTCTATATTAACCCCTTGGGAGCCGTTTGAAAATTTAAAGTTTTTCTCAAAATAACCAAATTTTCAGTTTCATACAAAGTATTGTCAAGACATTTGTAAAAGGACATATATGAACATAAATCATATAAGGCACAATGTGACTACTCGAAATCCACGGAAACAGGTTTTTCTACAATTGCAATTAAACAAAATCCCTTAATATTAACCATTTAGTATAAATTTTACCATTCATCTAAACTATAGTCAGAATCTGGAGTTTTACACGCCTAGCAAATACATTACATTGCAGTCTAAGTAAGAAAGGCCCAGTTAAATGTTCAGTTTCACGAAAACTATCCCTGTCCACAATTGTGCAAATAGGCCTTCCACAAATTAATGTAATTACTTACACAATGTATTAGTTGGATTTAATAGCTATTGTAAGGATTTTGGCATGAGCCAGCGCATTCACATCCACTTGTGCAGAGCAGTTTCTTTCCAGCGCATCCACACCTGAGCATACAACCAGTTTTACATGAGCATGTTACAAGTTGCTCGCATACACTCGGCATAGGGTCAAGACTGAGTAGGTCTGGGACCGATTCTCCAGTACTTTCTTTCCAACCAGAGATGGTGGGAGATGGAAGCTTTTGAGAAGCCACAAGCGACTGCCGCCAGACAAGGCTCTGCTAGTGAGCGCGAGCTATATGTTTGTGGAGGGCATCCTGTGTAGGTGATTAACCATTCAGTGATTTCTGTCCTTCACAACCATCTTCAGACGAACTTGGTTGACAGATTCACATTTCTCATAGGAATACATATGGCATATGAATTTCTCTATCGCTTTTACTTTGTCCTCACCCAAAGAAGCGCTGTCTTCCCCAAGATCCTTCAGTAACGAGGCATTGTCCTTCTCAACGAATACTTTCCATGCTGTCTTTTCGCATTTCCCAGCAAACTGACTAGTGCTGTCGCACTCAGTCAGAGCATGAAAGCCTATGATTCTGCGTATGACTAGCTCTGGTAGTATAATGTGGTGAATCGGAATGTATTTTCTATCTTTCCTTGTCCCCGCACGCATCCACACTACTTTGCTCAGTATATCTATGAAATGTAAGGCGATAACCAGGACATCAGTGTCCCTGCATGGTATAATTGTCCTGCTGTAGCCGACCTTACGTGCGACGTGTAATATCAAACGGGTATCCGACTCTTCATGGTTCCCCCGGAGTTGCTCCACGTCACCATCGGTTGCGGACCACGCTCCCAGAAGATCATCAAATCCCCCTGCCGTTATGAGTTCACAACCAGAAGGCACTTTGTCAGCACTGTCCATCAGTTGTTCCGTAAGGAATCTCGCCAGATCCGCCTTGTTTTCAGGAAGGCTTATGAACTGCTTCCAGTTCAGCGGTAGTTTTACATTCACGTTGTCGATTACTCTTCTGAACGGTCGAAACGTCCCAGTTCTTTTAGAGCGGGTACTAGACTTGATTAAAAGGTCAATATATCTGTCAAATAAGACATCGATTCTAGTACATGACTTGAAATGGCTCATAACATTTTTGACAAAAATGTCACCGAGTTGACCAAATGTAGTGATGTCATTCGGTTTGCCTATGGCCTGTATGAGAGCTGGGGCATCAATTACCATACAAGTGCGTAAAGTGCTATCTGGCAACTTGTTGTCTACAGCCAAGCCACTGGTGAGGATGTCACCAAGATCCTTCTTTTCGGTTGAGAGCAGTTTTCCACTGGAATCGGATAGTGAAAGTGGTGTTGGTGACAATTCATGCTGTAATATATTCTCGAATTTGACATTCTGTCCACTCTCCGCAGCCACAAGCAATCTCCTAAACAGATCCCTATCTGCCTGGACCGTTTTATGTTTTCCACCATCAGTTACTACCGTGACTTTGTATATGGAGGCAAGTGTCTTGGTTTTGTTTTGCTTCAATGTCGAGTGGAAATCTGTCGTTTTGTCAATCAGGCGATCATTAACAAATCCCTCCACCAAAGCTTGTCCCTTTACTTCTGCAGATAGCAGTTCATTCACCACATCTTCAGGAGCTACGTCCTTTGTGGTCAGACAAATCAGAGCGTCCCCCGCTTGCGAAAACATACCAAACCTCAGGAATTCCGAGATAATCTTTGCAATGTCCTGCTCATCACATTGCAAACCAGCAGGGCCAGTATCCCTATGGGGCCAATCCACATTCTCATCTTCCAACTGAAGTCCAAACATTGCAAGTGTATCATCAGATGCTTTCGCTCGTTCGTTGTATGTGCTGCACCATGTGTCCCTCGCCGAATCCAACCTTGTGATCCCAACGTTGCTATCACTGACCTTGGCCACTCTATTGATATGCTCCAAGGCCTGGTCGCTTGCTATTTGGCAAAACTTCTTATTTGTTCGTTTGGTGGAGAACTTTCCTTTCATTAATTCACTGTAGACCTGAGGAGCAGACGTTTCTAGTTGGCTCATGGTAGCTAATGGGGCCCCATCTAGTATTGTTAACGTGGTCGTACAAGGCAAACCATGGTAGCATCTTGGCGAAGAAGTAGAGGTGGAGCTTCCAATCTCCTTCTCTGTCTGTGCGGATAAACCCCATCAGAATCGAGACCATGCCCATGTATTGTCTCCAGAATCTGAAAGTTGAGTGTGGACTGTGTGGAATCGTAATCGTCTAGCAACTCTAGAATATGACTGGATTCATCAACAAGTTTTTCGAACGACGCAGTCACTGACTCAATGTCCCGATTAGAAAAGTGAGATATCACTTGTTTGACATGTTCTTCATCTACACCTAGACTCTTGCCGTTGTCAGTTACCCATGGAAGGAACTTAGGCCAGAGAATACGCCAGAGTGCTTCAAGAGTTAATTTGTGGCCACGCATTGCTTTGTTGTAAGCCTTGCCAGCCAGCATATGACAAGTTGTATTTTCGTTTTTGTATTTTTGTATTTTGGAGACGGCACTGTATCCATGCCAAGTCCTTTGCATGAGATTTTGCTGCAATACTTGGATCTGGTCCATACCAAGCTATGTCCATGTCTGGAAATACTGGAGATGGTCGCTTGCTCCCCATATAGCCCGATGGCAGTATAGCATGGAACTCGGGCGGTATTGCGGGTCCAATGGATTTCTCTTTCCCTATGATCTTCGAATCATCACAGGTTGACTTGTTACGTTCGCCGTATTGGAAAGCAGCATACTGTGTGGCATTTAGCATTCCTTTCCCATCTAATGCCTCAACACGAACATTTATGTTGTCTCCGTAAAACTGGATAAAGTCACCAGGTTTTAGATTAGGTGGTATTACTGGATTCCCATTGTTCTACTTCCTTCTTAGCCATTGTAGCATCAATCCGTTTAACGCATTCATAGCTCACGCAGTGGCCTGCAAACTGAATGCTCCCTGTACACAATTCTAAGGGATCAACTATAGGCCTACAATGTATCACAACTCTCATTCATTGTCAAATACATGACAATTATTATACTCAAGTAATGTTTCTATGCGAAGAAGAGATTTATTAAACATACTTATCCAAGTTACTTTTCTACTTCAGGAAAAATAGTGGAGAAATAGAAGTTTTCAGATTTTGACAAAAAAATCATCAATGCATGGTGGTGGCCATAGTGACAGAAGTGATTCAATGAATCTGAAAACTCATGGGGACCATTAATTATTTCAAAAACCCATGTTTTTCTACATATGATATTACTTACATGTACCAATATAGGTTTCTATGGTGAATTACTGTCTTTTCCTACAATTCTTTTGTATTTCATTTTTTTATGAAAATTTTGCTATTTTGAGAAAAACCTTAAATTTTCAAACGGCTCCCAAGGGGTTAATATAGAAGATATCTGGAATCTGTTTGTTTTAAAAACTGCCCCCTGATGCCCTCTTTCATACTAGTCCAGATAAACTATTCTACCATTATATACGAGTTTGGCGGAAGATTTTCCATTTTAATGGTCATGCATTTTCAACATGACCCTTATGACGTCATTATTTGACCTCTGCTGACCTTGAAAGTGGACCGATCACAAATACATTTACATTGTCTTTTAGATACTATTAAATGCTTTCTTTTGAGTGGTTACACATTGTTTTATATTGAGTACTTATCTTTCTAGACTAATTTTAGTTTCCCCTACCCCGAAATATTGTCAAATTTAAGTTTTTTACCTTTTTCACAAAATGGGTCAAAATTACCAAAAAATGGATTTTTTTGTGGTACATCCACCCTAGTGAGGTGTGGGACCCTATAACTGATAAAACTAGGGTGGATGTACCTCTCTACCCAAAAATGATTTTTAAATCTTAACGAGGCCACTTTCTGAAATCTGCCTCTCTACTATAGGGCTTAACCCCAAAACACTCTTAAGAACAACAAAGGGCACTCAGTTCAACAGCTTTTATTGTATTTCTGAATGACTCACCTGGGTCTAGTGTTCCAGCACATGCTGTCCACCCCATGACTGGTGGAATGGCCCCAACAACTGACCCCACCCATGTGTTTGTGATGCTCACCCTCTTCATAGGTGTATATACCATTGTATAGAGAGCCAGGTTAAAGGCTCCTAGACCAGCTGTCAAAGGGTTGACTCCCAACGCCAGAATGGTAAGGCCCAAAGCTCCAGAGACAGAAGCAAAAGTCATGGCATGTAGTGGACTGTACAAAAGAAAAGGGATATCAACATTATTATGGTTAATAAATAATCCATAACTCGAAGTTTGAAATACATTATACAGCCTTAGTTACATGTAAACATAAATCATGTGTTGAGTGTAACAAGTGTTCAAACAGTTTGGAAAATGTCGGCTTTTTCCGCCAGCTGACAAATAATTATGCACCAGTAATTCTTGATGACAAGTTTAATAATTTTACCACTGCAGAGTTTGCTGTTTGGTAAAATCATGATCACCACTATACCAGGACACAGACAAAAATAACAAAAATAGCTATTATTCCCTTCAGAACAAATAAAAGTTTGATACAAAATGCTAATTATGTATCTTTTGGTATTAGCACGTTACCTGAGAGTTCCTGTAACTAGAATTCTATTCTTTGTTCGATTCATCTGAGAGTCATAGGGAACTTCTAAAAACTGTTTGAGAAAAAAAATAATGGAAAAGTGTCATGTATCGTACAGAATATGAGAACAATCCGTGTGATAGCAAACATTTAAAAACTGTTTTACAAATTAAAATGCCAGGAAATTGTAACATATATGTAGATCGAGACCAGGAAAGCATGAGTGTGTTTTTGTTTATAGCTTGTTTGGTTTTTAAAGTTTTAGACCATTTAATTCATTACACTCATATGATTGACGGATTGATTTTCAACACCATGCTAAAGGTCATTTCACTTATATGATGTTGGTGAACTCAAAGTCAACAGTAGATAATCACAGTAAGTTACACAACCATACAGGACAGTATGACAAAGCTTCAAGCATACTGTGCTGTAACTGTATTACCAGAGGCCACTTCACTTCACTGGTAACAAAGAAAGACAAGACAGGACAATCACACTATAAAGCACTATTGAAACAGGAACTGCCACCAATGGCTTGGTTGTTGTACTCCCGAAATACAAATCAGGGGCTCAGCAAGATATCAAAAGTATGGTGTCCAAAATGATCATTTTGCTTCACTTTTTTAAGTAACTGTTTCTTCAGGGTCCGAAATGTTGCAAAATTTTTGCGGAGCAAAAAAGTTTTTACCATTGCTATACAAAATGACTTTTGTGTAGCAGTGGTTGGTTATTGTATAGGACTTGTTTTTTTAAGTGTTAGAACTTAAAAGAGAAAATGTGTACAAAAGAACATTAGCTTCAGTCTTGTGACGTCACACAACCGATCAAAGTTAGGACTAATATTGTAAACTGAGGAATAAAAAAAAAATTAAAACAAAAAAGAAACTTACCCCATAAAGCTCGACCTATAGGAGTAGTTTTAAAAATTGGCGCTAACACAGATCATATTTTGGACAATGCGTGTTTGTAAACATTGCCTTCGTTTTTTGATTTGCCAGTAACGCCGTCAATAAATTTTGAAGAAAAGTTTCAGCAATATTTACTGCATGAACTGGATCTCTATAAATCGAGCAGTTGATTTGTTTGACATCGTTTCAATTATCAACGTCATTCAACGACGCTTTTAAGTCACAGCTTTAATTTCGCCCAGCTGGCAACAATTTTCTCGGTTGGCATACTTAAAAAATTTGCAAGTAAATATCGTCTGCTCGCCATTCAAACCATGACAGTATAGCCCTATGAGTTACGGCCCTTTTCTATACAACAGCGCCGCGGCTCTACACTTCCATTTAAACAAAAACAAACTTGTGGCAACAAGCGAGATGGCAAACAATTTTGAATTATTACTAGATCATATAAATTTGAGTTAACGAAGGGTTTTATTTTTGCATCGCAAGAAATAGCGATGCCAAAGTATGAATGAATCGCAAGAAGCCTATTTGTATCGCAAATTGCGATGCGATATGGGACATTTGGACCCTGTTCTTATCTCCTACACGTTAAAGTTTCTTTAAACAGGATGCCGAAAGGACGGGTGGACACCCATCTGCCTAAGCCCTTGATACAAATTAACTTATCATGCTATCACTTCATGTACAATTGAACTCAATGTTTTAACTGATATAGTTATGCTCACTTGATTTATGGAATTAGCTGCACAAGAAGTAAGGCCTGTACCTACAGTACATAGAATAAAAGTTCCCAAACCAAAGGCACAGGGAGCCATAGCATAACCAGCCATAGTTGATATTACTACCAAGCCTATAAAGAGAGAAAAAAACTATTTTAGTGTATACTTTGATAGTGAAAGGTACAACAAATGAAAACCAGCTTTTGATAACAAGTATGTATGTCAAGATATAAACTGTTTAAAGAAACATATTAACTAGCAATGCTTATTTAAATAAAGAAAGACTGAAAAGACCAATTTATTAAAATACAATGAATATTATTATTTCATTCACATTTTTACTAAGCTTATTTGACTTACGGTAAGTCAAAAGACATGCCAATACACATCCAGGACACTATAAAAAGGATGTTTTTAGTTATTCATTTCCAAAACTGAGTTTAGTATTATTTTATTGATATTAATTTAAGCAGTGGCTGACATAAGGCAAACTCTTTTAGTCTTAAATGAACACATAATTAATAAATTGAATACTTTATAGCTATTTAATTTTCAATAACATTTTTTTTTGGTGAACAATTTGTAAAATTATTTATAGTTCGTAATTTAACAAAGTTGCATTTCCTAGTTTATGAATATGTCACTCAAAACTGTTAAACATGGATTAAATGTTCAACATGAACTCAAAGCGTCATTATTGAATGACAGAACAAACAATAACTTAGGGGTATGATGTGAAAGTGAAAATAGATGCAAAACATTCCTATCAATCAGAATCTAACAGGTGGTGATCAAAACTATTCGGTTCAAAATATTATTCTGTTTCTTTGTAGTGTATTTACTTCTGAAGTTGTGAGATTTGTTTGAAAAAAAGTTGTTGGTTGGGTAAACTCCATCCAAAGTGCTCCTGTAAATGGTAATAAATACCTTACATTCCTATTTTATATATGCTTAGATGCGAATACATATCTTATAGACTTTACAGTAAACAGAGATAGGACTTGTAGCTATACCAAAACTTGAGAAATAAGGCCTGCCTCTGTATAACAAATAACATTGAATTCGTATAACCTAATCACTGCGGGAGGACATTTTAAATGAGCATGGCACTGCTGAGAAATGATTGATTTTGACATTAAAATGGATGTTGAGTGGTCATTTTATAGTGGGTCTAACCCAAAACTGGTTTAAGTCAGAATAAGGCCATTGGAAGATTATGTGTAGAATCAAGGTAGTATTCTGCTATTTCTAAACTAAAGGTTAGGATGATTCAAGTAGCGCAGCTAATATATGCTGTGTCAGTTTTATTGTTTTAGTCTGTTGCCTTCCATAAGTTTCCCTATAGGGGCATTATGTCAGTGATCTAAATTTCACATTGTTTATGATGAAATTAAAGAACACGAATCGTATCTTATAGACAGCAGTTTCATGAACTCTCACAAGAGAAAACTATTTTCTCTCTCTATTTTCAATCCAATAACTGTTAATTTATATCAATAAATATTTGAGCACTGCTATTAATAAATTCTAATGTAGGATCACGCATCATCATAACCTTACAAGGCTTACCTGTTAATCTGATCTTTGACAATTTCATGTAATACTGAGGTAGCTTGTTTATATGGAATTTCTGAGGCTTCCACATCAACTCTTCTATACTTTCCACCTCAGACTTTTCTTCTCCAGGCACTGGGTTATAATTCATATCTGAATTATCCAGAGAAATCAGTTGTCCTGTATGAGGAAGATAGACAGAGACAGCCTGTGCATCAGTACGAACTTCAATCAAAGACCCACTGTTTTTTAAAAATAAAGTTGCTTTGTGTTCAGTTAAAGAGCTGTCATTGATTTCTTTGTTGTTAACCTCTGGAGATAAACTGTTGGCTTTAAGCACTGGATTGTGTTTCCTTTCTCCATGGTCACAGTGTGTTTTGGGGCTTGACATGACATCAGGTTGAGTGTTTAGATATTCATCTTTATCGTTAAGTACGTCAGACAGACTCTCCGAAGAAACTGGTCTTTGGACTGCTTCCCCAAACTGAGACTTTGCTTCCATTTTTGATGACAACTGAAAAATAAAATTATCTAAAATACATGTGCTTTATTAAGGTCTAACGCACCAAGCTTAAGCACTGAATGTTGCTGTTAAATAAGCTTGCTGTATAAGTTTACACATATTCAAATCTGAACTTAAATTGGTCTATGCATAGAATGGATGAAAAAGGAATTAAGTTATGTTAAACATGAGGAGTAATATACCAATACTTTAGTAATACATATAGTTTTAGTGATTGAAATCAATTCAATATTAGGGAAGGCGAAAAAAATGATGTGGAAAAAAGTAAAGTAACAACTCCGAAGAAAGTTGAAGAATTCATGTTGACTCAATGTTTCGAATTATTGATCAAACCATCATCAGGAGTTAGTAGTGGAAAAGCAGCTTAACATTAATATTTGAACTATAGAACTTTAAAGCGATATATTCTTAAATATTTTTAAGGGAAAACTGAAATAAAAGGTCGAAAATAATACCTGACGAGACATTTTTCTCAGTGATATTCCTACAGGCTTGTTGAATAGTCTCTCCTCAATATGCTGTTGATACATAGTATGTAATCTGCAGTAGCTAAGTGGAGGAGACCCCACAAAGACTTTATGACACACCTTATACATTGTCATCTCAACACAAACAGTTATAAAAGTTATTGAATGTAACTCTGTTGTGATTAGCAATAAAATATAATAGTTTGGTTCCTAGGGCCTATTCGTTTATCTGTAAACAAAAATTATTGTAAATTTTCCGTTTATTAATTTGAGCACATAGTAGGTTATGATCTAAATCGAATGTGTTGGATCATTTTCAGATTGTCTGTTTCCTTATACGGGTCGCATGCCAGTCTTAATCTCTGATCAGCTGCTGGTTAATAGACACTGTTGTTGTTGTGGTTCCTGCTTCATTATTAGACGAAGCCGATGTGGAAACGGTAACTATGACATTCAAATGCGATCTGGTTGGTTTAATTTATACTAAAACTAGAAGCCATTGTTCACGCTAAATCAGATTATGTTCTTTCCGACATCTGCAAGATCGATCAACACACGTTGACCGCTAAATGCTTCTAACGAGACGTCCCGTGTCCGCTGATCGCGGCCATGCTCAACGATCCAATGCGCAAATCGGTTCAATAACCACGTGTTGTAAACTTCCGGTAAACAACATCCTTTCGTAACATGCCAAAAAATTGTCACGACATTCGGTATGGGGAAAGCGAAAGCACCGGGACAAATTTACGTCCCTAACCGTGAAATATTTCAGAGGATCAACTATTTATATCAGGTTAAGAAAGCTACAGTAACAGTACTTGAGACTTCTATAGTTTCCGTCATTTACACTAGGCCTATATCTTTTTACTATAGATATAGGCCTAGGCTACTTGTTTTGAAAAGGTATAAAATAAATGAAGAGAGAATCTTTTTTTTTTAAATTATAGCCTACTACGAATAAATGAAGAGGGAAACATCATATATATTTATTTATATATAGGTTTGAATCCCAGTGGAGGCAAGCTATTTTTTTTTCTTCATTTATTCTAAATATATATATATATATATATTTCAAACTGACTCCGGTTAGTTAGATTAATTAAAATAGATGAATCATCTTATATTCTAGATAAACTCCCAAAGACAAGTTTCTTAATAAACCTTAATCTCGAGCAATATAATGGGTAACCTACATTTGATTGAGGTATTTATTCGCATCTAACTGCATTTAAACTAGATGTAACCTTAATAACATCCTACCTTCACAATTTTCTTGTTGCCATTTTATATCTATGTCTGGTATTAACCGTTACTTGACATATAAAAAGACAACAAGAGAATGTGCAGCCTGCAGGGTAAGACGCTATTTTATAGAGTAAGGTGACTACTCCAAAGAAGGACGAAAAATTCATATTGACTCAATATTTCGGTTTATTATCAAACCA
>JAVFBX010227875.1:0-10989 GCA_034783855.1 Mopalia kennerleyi | reverse complement strand
TAATTATTCATATTTTAATGAAAAAAGTCAAATTTTCATCATTAATTTTAGAAATATTAATATAAAAAGAGAACTAGAACGAATTTATCAAATTTGAAGGATAATTTTTTAGTTTAATATGTCATCATCAAACATGTCGAATTTTAGGGTTGTAACTCAATCAGATTTTGAGAAAACCGCGTTGAAAAATTGCCTATCAACAAAAAATGAAATGCTAGAATTCGGGCAGAAACCATCCGGGTGTACCCTGACAATGCACTGAATCACAATTTTCGAACTTACAATTGAAGGACTTCTAAGTGGAATTGTTGTATAATTGTTTCCCAGAATGCAGGCTAATAATGTGAATGTTCGTGTTAACAAATAACAAAAAACAGACAAATTTTGACCTCGAAGGGGCCGACCTACCTTAAAGCACAAATCATAGTGCGATAATGATTAACCATCTTTAGTTTAATAGATACGTATAAGGAAGAATCAACGGTTGTTTAAATCTATGGAAATTCGTTCTGATCATTAAACATTTAGCACTTCCGTGAAATGTCACAAGCAAAAATCAATTGAAACGGATTAAATAACAATGAGACAATAGTGACATATATATAAAAGTTCAGTAATGGAGTTAAAGTATATTCTTTAGAGATATTATATGATATTTATTGTGAACAGCTTATGCCTACCTGACCAGATATAGAATATATATAATCTTAAATACATCCTTTGGTTATCTTTGCAGAGAAACAAGCTCCTACCCACTCTAGAGTAATACTGTGCCCAAAGGTCTTCATCAGGTAAAAGTAATTACGCACACGGTAATTGCTGGTTTAAAAAACGACCTGCCACAAGTGCGTATTAGAAGTAAATGCACAAATAGAAATAAGAGAAATAAACCAACGAGGGGACAGAGAGGTAGCAGAAAGGCGAACAACACAACAAAACAAATCTGAAAGACAAAGACAGTTTCTGCAGTGAGTTCAAATTCCATTTATGTCCCAAAAAATACAATTTAAGTGATGTTAAAGCCGACAGTAAATGGAGCTTGATTCGGGGTCAGTCCTATCAAGAATTTCTCATAAAGGTTTATACAAGAGACATTTCAATAAATATTTAAGAATTGACGGTCACGTTTTGCAGTTTTATCGGTGTATAAACTGTCCAAATCTTCTATTATTTTCTCAAATCCAATGGTAGGCTTCTAGGAATTACGGTCGTCTGTCACATTCGTCATGGTTTGTTGAAAAGTCTAAAGTTTATCTCATCCAGCATCACAGGGCCTAAACAAAAATAAAACAAAACACGAGTTAAGAGTTGAAAACTATCTCATTCAAGTGTTCCCCGGTGCAATAGAAAATGGATATAAGATCAGCTACTCACAATACATAGATATTCGGTGCTAGGAATCTCCCTTTAGAGACAAATTCACATTCACGAACAACAGACAACTTACCCTCCAAACATTTCATGATAGCCACGATACAAGACTACATTACTTTGATATCTTCATTAACTTCTTACACAAGTTACATCATTAATTCAACTTACTTTATACTATGTAATATGAATTATCTTTATGATTTTATCTTAAACACCACCGTTTAACATAACTCTAGTTTTAAGGCTTTATATCATTAATAGATATTTCTTTACCTTTAAAATGAATACAATCGCTATATTCCAAAACACATATGTACAACAACATTACACTACCAAGTGTTATTTACCTAACTACATGTATATACAAACATTTGTGCCATATCTAATTAACTCATTTTGCCAGTTTACCGTATTGATTCTTACGCCAAGATAAATCGTAAATATTTCAACCGTATTCTCGTATATCGTTCAATCTAAAGTACTTTATCTAAATTTTACTCAAGATTCTCAACATTAAATACAAATCCATGTTCTACTTCACCATTCTGAAATAAAAACATTGATACTTTTGTCATATTTATTACCATCGTTACGTCACACCAGATTCTGTAAGCAGAAAAAACAATTATTAGATAGAATCATTATATTGTTTAATCAGTAAAGGGTCTAAAATATTTTCTTCGGGTTCCCAAGAATCACTTCCAGAATTGAAACCTAGCCATCTTATCTTATAAAATGTTTTGCCATTTTCAAATTTCTTGTCCAGAATTTTCTGTACAGTCCAGACATCACTGTCAGAGTTATCTGCCTTTGTTTCCCCTTGATCAACCTGATCTTTCAAATTCCCACTAATATTCCTTTCATCAGTGTGAACAAAAGGTTTAAGTCGGTTGGCATGTACTGGTGCTGGCAACATTCTTCCTGTCAACCGTTTCAAGTTGTAGGTACATGGTCCTATGGTAGACTGAATCAAATAAGGACCTTCCCAAGAATGAGTGAGCTTCTTGGTTTTACCTTTCTTAACCCTCGGATTATGGAGGTACACTAAATCACCAATTCTGAAGGATGGTTGTTTGGCATTTTTGTCATAGTGACTTTTCATCTTTTCTTGTGAAAGCTTCAGATTTTCTTTGGCTAAAGCTTGAGACATCTGTAAGTTTGCTTTAATTTCATCCAGATGTTCATTGGAAGACATAGCTGGACCTACTTCGTTGTTCAAAGTTACATCTATAGGCAATCTTGCTTCACGCCCATAAAGTAAATGGAAAGGAGTATACTTAGTGCTATTTGTCGTTATGGAGGTCCTATAGGCGAACAGAATTGATGGTATCAACGTATCCCAATTGTCTTGTGATTCATTTGTAAAACGTTTCAAACCGTTCACTAATGATGAATTGAAACGCTCGCATAAACCATCAGATTGGGGATGATAGGAGCTAGTCCTGTGCTGTACTGTGTCAAAAAGTTTACAAATCTGTACGATTAATTCAGATAAGAAGTTACTGCCTCGATCTGATAGAAGTTTCTTTGGTGCTCCATGTCTGCAAATGATTTCATCAAATAGTAATCGAGCTATGACAGAAGCCTCTATAGATTTCACAGCAAAACTTTCCGGCCAACGGGTCAGATAATCTGTAATAACCACAATATATTTGTTTCCACTTTTTGCCTCGGGTAATGGACCCACACAATCAATAGCAATCATCTCAAATGGACTGTTAGCAACTGGAAGTGGATTCAGTGGAGCTTTTCTTACATATGTTGGATTTTTCGTCCTGTTACAGATACCACATGACGAAATCCAATGCTTAGTGTCTGAATACATTCCATTCCAAAAATAGCGTTGAACTAACTTACCATAGGTCTTCGCTAAACCAAAATGCCCTGCTGAAACTGAATCATGACATGAAAACAAAACTTCCTCCTTTAACTGGTTAGGAATGACTATCTTTAAATTACTCTCCCCTTTTAAATGTACAGGCAAATGTACTATTCTATAAAGAATGTTATCTTCAGCTAGGCAATGAGCGTTCTCTTGTAATAATATCTTGCGAGCTGCTTTATCATCAGTTGGTAACTTGCCTGTTTCTAGATATTCAATAATATCCAAGGTACCCGGATCCTTACGTTGACATTCGTACAACTTGTCTTTAGTTGGTTCTGTGTACTGTGGTACTTGTTGAATTACATTGATAGGCTCTACTCTATCATGTTTAATTCGTGACAAACAATCAACATTGCTATGCTTTCTACCAGGTTTATGGATAATATCGAAGTCGTATTCCTGTAACATAATAGACCATCTTGCTAATCGGCTTGTTGGTCTTTTTAATGTCATTAACCACTTCAGAGCACTATGGTCTGTTACAAGTTGAAATTTCTTACCGTGTAGATAAGGTCTGTAATGTTTGATACCTTCAAATGCCGCTAAAGCCTCAATTTCTGTCGTAGAATAATTCTTCTCTCTGTCTAGCAGTGATCTACTGCCATACGCTATAACGTTCTCACCTTTGTCATCTCGTTGTGATAATATAAAACCGATACCTGTCCCAGACGCATCAGTTGATAGAATGAAAGGCCTAGTGAAGTCTGGAAACGCCAGTATTGGAGGTTTAGTAAAGGCATCTTTCAGTGTTTCAAATGCTTTCTGACAATCCTCTGACCAAATAAATCTTCGATTCTTCTTTGTAAGTTGTGTCAGTGGATTCACTATAGTTGAAAAGCCTTCAATAAATTTACGATAATAATTAGCCAATCCGAGGAAACTCCTGACCTCGGTAACTGTCGTTGGTACTGGGAAGTTTCGTACACTTGAACATTTGTCTGGGTCTGCCTTTACTCCATGTTTAGAAACAATATGACCCAAAAATTTGACTTCCTGTTGAGCAAAGTGGCATTTACTTGGTTTCAGCTTCAGTTTTGCATTCTTCAAGCGATCAAAAATGGATGCTAGGTCAATAAGATGCTGATCAAAATCCTTAGAAAAGACAACAATATCATCAATATATATAAGACATATCTTATAGTTTAATCCACGTAAAACATTCTGTAATGCTCGTTGAAAAACCCCCGCACTATTACTCATACCCATTGGAAGACGGGTGAATTGATATAGACCTTGATATGTGATAAATGCAGATTTTTCTGCTGTATGTGGGTCCAATGGAACTTGGAAATAACCACTCCTTAAATCTAATGTAGAAAACACATTAGCGTCCGCACTACCCAACGCATCTAGACTATCGATGATCAAAGGTAATGGGAAGGCATCTTTGATTGTTACAGCATTCAATCGGCGAAAATCTACACAAAATCTAAAAGTTGAATCTTTTTTCAAAACCAAAACACATGGCGCCCCCCAAGGAGAGTTACTTTCTTCAATAATACCAGTTCTGAGCATTTGATCAATAGACTCTTTCAGAACTTTTGACTCAGCTGGCGATGTCCTATATGGTCTAAGACGAATTGGACGAGCATCTCCAGTGTTGATTGTGTGAGGTAAAACAAGACTCTCTTCTAATTCATCATCATTATTAGCAAACACAGACCTATAAGTTCTCAGTAATTGTTTCAACTGTAACTTTTGTTCCTGTGTAATGTCACTCTTACTAAGATCAACATGTGGTTCGTCTACTTTTAACAGGTCAATATGTTCACTTACCTGCGGAGTTGAAATGGTCCCCAGCTGTGCTACAACTTCATATGGCTGAACACTTAAAAATCCCAACTTCATATTGGATTTGATTGATACACTTTCATCAGATGGATTCATGTATCTAACCGGGATGCAGTTAGATTCTACATTCACAATTGACTTGGCACCCAAGATACCATACTTAGAGGACAACATTTCATTTGGCTCAAATATACCTGTTGTTTCATCGTTTAAATGTCCCCGAATTTTAGCCATAAAAATAACTTCCGACTTTGCTGGAATATCAAGATTCTCAGAAGCAATGACGTTAAAGCTATCAGTTAAATCCACCTGTTTCTGTAGTTTCACGGGCAGAGAATTTTCAATATAAAATACCATTTCATTGAAATCTAAAACTCCTTTATTCGATACCATGAAATCAGTACCTAAGATGACATCTGGTGTCAAATTTTCTACCAAAATAACCTCCTGTAAAACTAGCTTTTTCCCAATTTCTAGAGGTATTGTCAATTTCCCCAAAACATTTAGAGATTCCCCATCTGCAGTAACTAGATTAGGCAGACCTCTTGAGCTCAAATGTAATTTCCATAATTCAGGAAACAAATCATAAAAACGTTTGGAAATAACGGACACTTTAGCCCCAGAATCAATTAAAACCACTGTGGTCTTATTGAATAATTTACAATAAATTGTAGAAGCAACAGAAGCAAGGATATTTATTGAAATTGTATCTTTACATTCTGTTAGATCACAACTTTTAACCATAACCGGTGACTGATCATCAGCAGGCTTAATGTTTGAAGTCTTTGCCGTAGATTCAGTAGGTTTAGATAAAAGTGAACTTACTTGTACATCATCAGTTTGACAAGCTCGACTGATCCCAGGAGTCTGTGTAGATTCGTCTCTCTTCTCTATATTTATCATGTTTAGTGGTTTGATACAATATGACTTAAATGACTTTCTTGGCTTACGTTTCTTTCTTTTACGACATCTTCGAGTTAATCTTTTTGATGAAGACTTGTAGCTAGGACAGCTATTCCCTTTCAGAAAATAGTTCATTCTGTCTTTCTCCAAGTTTCTACACTCATATATAGTGTGATATCTCTTCATACAATATTTACAAAAAGGTACATTTTCATTTTCTACCACTGCCTCATTCGGTAAACTAACAGACTTTACATTTGACTGAATTTCACTGTCTTGCTGTTGCGCTACTTTAGCTGGAATGGTGTTAACCTCATACTGTGACTTTGAGTTAACATACGAGATTTCAGCCAATTTGCCAGCATTAATAGCATTTAAAACCGTTTTAGGCTGAGAGAATATAACATGCGGTCTCAAATCTTCATTCAAATTATTTACAAAAACTGACAACGTTTCAGATTCGGTTTTGTCAACTTTTTTACATAAAGCAAGAATGTCATTAGTATAAGTCTCTATTGACTCACCTGGTAATTGATTCCTGGAATAAATCTCTCTATCAATAACCCACCTTTGTTCAGGACATTGAAATCTTTCGATTAAAGCAGATTTCACTAAATCAAAGTTATTTTTCACCTGTTCATCCAAACTAAGAAAGAAAATCTGAGCATGGCTAGTCAAATACATTACCAAACATCTTGCTTTATCTAACTTACTCCATTGCATAATGTCAGCATACGACGAATAAACCGACAAAAAATGTTGAAGGTCTTCAACTGAACTGCCTGAGTACGTTGTAGGTTTAGGAACATTTTGTGGTTCTCTGTTAACTGTATGCACTTGTGACTGCTGAGTTTGCATAGCTTTAAAATTGTCAGAATTTTGTTTTAACAATTGACCAAGCAAAGCCAATGTGTTGCTTGGACATCACGACTTTTCTGATAATTCCATTTTGTTCCAAACGAATTCACCAAAGTACAAAGTAGACAAAGCAAAAGTTTAAAAGAAGTTACGTTACTTTATTTGAATAATAAGTCTACAAGCAAACAAACTAATTTCAAGCTACCTCTAAATAACACAAACTAAAATTCACGGAAATTACCGAACACAAATTCCGGAAATTAACGAACCATAAATTGAGTAAGTATATGGTGTCATATAAACATTGCAAATGCCTTGAACTATCCACTAAGTTAAAATATCTTCAAATATCTTCCAAGACCCGTGTCAAAGAGAAGCATCTCAATTGATCAGTTTGATTTGCTTATTGATATTTTTATGTGAAAAACAAACAGACCAACTCAAACTAACACACATTCAGTTTTTTTCTCTATTTTAATCTCTATATATTTAAAACCGCAATAAAACCCATAGAAGCTATCAATACCTCGCGCTTAGCTGACTTTATAAAGACCACATTACGCCTCTGGAGTAATGGTCAGATGGGCTCTTAACAAGGGATATCTGTGAACCCAACCATATTCAAAACTTTCTGTCTGTACTCTTATATATATCTGTTTCCAACATTAACAAACCAAAAAGGAACTATGTGTCAGACCTCTTGATTAAAAATTGCCGAGTACTTGAAACCATTTTTTTTAAAAATGCTTCAATATTCAATACCAAATAAATCACTAAATATCAAGTGGTGCTAATTTGTACAGAAACGAAATATAGAAACCACGTTCCTCTGCTACCACTGTTCTATTGTAACTTTTCTTATACCTCTGCTTTCAAACTACAATCCGAATTCAAACTAGTTTGATGAATATATATATTAGCGATACTATATATCTCATTTAATGAAGTACGCTGGGCCCATAATTAATACTTTAGAGACAAATAGATCTGCTAACAGACCATCAAACATTCTGAATCCAGACCACGTGTGATCTTCATAAATCTTTCCTCGTGAGGATTCATCTGACAAATAACACCAGTTTAACTATTATATATGTATAGTATTGGTATCCAATTGAAACATATTATTTAACATACATCTTTGAACACATATCAACATAAACAATTATCAGATCAACACAAACAATTATCAAATATATTTACGTGATCCCATTGTATCGACATGATACCAGAGTACGCCCTTATTTATCTAATTAAAATACTTGTCTACTATAAATAATTATTTGCTCCTGGTAATTTAACATATACACGATTAAACTGTTACTTTATCGTACTATTATAAATAAAGTCGGATCCCATGACTAAGAATAGTTAACTTCAAACCTGAACTAAAGTATTGAATTCCAGTTCCTGGTGTCTCATATACAATACCCTTCCTCTATATGCCCTGCCTTCCGTTTCCCAAGTAGCTTCTCGCCTAAGAGTGTCCAAGAGATTCCTTTCCAAGAGAGGGTTTTTTTTCTAACTTTAAAACCTGTACTATTTATCTTATCTCAGATACGTCTCCAATTCCATAAAAGCTGGTTTATCACAGTTGTTCTTTCTTCCAATACAAGCTAAATAGCCTGGACGTCAGCACAGAAGATGGACGAAGCTGAAGGGAGACGTAAGGAAGCAACATGCTGCAACCATACCAAATGGTTGCAGCTGCCACCCTATTTTCAGTCTTCGATTCATCAGTGTAGATAAAGGAGTGGTTCTCATAACCATCCCGTATCTCACCAAATCTCTGCTGAAAAAGAAGCGGACATGTTTTCTGGGTCTAGGAAACAGCCAAGGCGGAGCAATTCCCGCATTTGCTAGATGTGGTCTCATACGCAATTTTCAAAGGACTGCGATCAAACCAATCTGCAAATGCTGGATCAAAAACACAATTGTAAGCAGGGCTACCAGGGTAAATGTTTAACTTTGTAACGCAGTGGAGACCAAGTTGCATCCTTCGATGGTATAGGGATGGCTCATTGGCTTCGATATAGACTCTTAATTGGTGATGTACGGAACGCACAGAGACCCTGATGGTGAACTGGGTCCAGCTTTTTAATGTAGCTGTCACGCGCTGTGCCATATTCAATGAAGCCATAGTTTAGTTTGGAGCGTACCAGAGATCTATATAAATTTAATAATACAGATCGGTCGGCACCCCAATCGGTGATCGACACGACATTAATAATGTCGAGAGCCTTTGTATATTTTACTTTAAGAGCGTCAATTTGGGGGATAAATAACAGCTTACTATCAAATATCAGCCCCAGAAACTTGGTCTTCTTAACTATCTTGCTAGGTTTTCCATACATTGTCAGCTCAGGATCAGGATGCCATTTCGACTTGTTACAGAAATGCATCCCGACAGTCTTGGCACTGGAAACCCATTATCTGTATCCCATTTCTCAATTTTTTTAAGACTTATCTGAAGTTGTCTTTCTATATTATTAATAGTTTAAGCCCTGTAGCAGATAAGTAGGTCATATACATACAGAGAGCCTCCAACACCCTGGTTGACAACACCAGCAGAGCTATTGATCTTTATACTAAATAGCATTGGTGAAACTATACTGCCCCGTGGGACTCCCATCTCCTGCTCGTGAGAGTCAGAATGAGTGAAGCCTGTGCATACCCTTAATGCAATAAAATCCCTTAATGCAATAATTATTGCATTACGGGTAGCAATCGTTACCCTTAATGCAATAACATTGCATTAAGGGTAGCAATTGCTACCCGTAATGCAATAATTATTGCATTACGGGTAGCGATTTCTACCCTTAATGCAATAATTATTGCATTACGGGTAGGTATGACATTATTAACAGTTAAAGGGGTGCCTTCACCCACCCGTAATGCAATAAATGTATATACAATGCATTTCGTAGGTGACACAGGTGCTGTTACCAATCTTTATCTGAAAGGGCACTGAGGGCAATTCCATTTATTAATTTATTGATCAAATCGAGCCACACATCGGGCTGTGACAGTGACAAGTGACCATAATATCGACTGCCGCCTCAGTTCCATGCGAGTTTCGTGTCATATTATGCATAGCCTAGTATAACGGAATGAAAATTCCTATGATTGAGTTGCTGTTGCACGAATTGCAGGTGTAGTGATTACTAATTACTACTTAACGAAGGCCCGAATCGGAAGTAGGACCTTCTTAAATCAATGTAGTATCAGTGCCCTTTCATTTGATACCCATAAAGCCGGCATTCGAGAACATCTGAAAATTGATTACTAATTAGCTAGTTACTGATTAACGAGGGCCCAAATCGGAAGAAAGACCGTGGTAAGTCAATGTGCTATCCATGCCTTTTCAATCGATACCCATAAAGCCGAGATTCGAAGACATCTGAAAATTGAATACTAATTAGCTTATTACTAATTATAACGAAGGCCCGAATCGAAAGTAGGATCTTAGTAAATCAATGTAGTAGGGGAATGTGGGACATAATGGAGCATGTGGGCAAAACGGAGGAGAAGTGCTGCAAAAAAATTTTCGGCAATGCTTTGAAAATTAAAGAAGCGCATTTATGTAACGTGGTCGCAAAATTTTAACTTTAAAAACGCACTGACCACAGCCGCAAGATGAGTGAAAAAATCGGACCACCTCCGATCGAAGGCGGGCACATTTTTACGTCTTTGGCAAATTAGGATATCAATTATTGGTCTAAAAGAAAGGCCGTTTCCCCCTTTCATCACAGCGTCAAGACACATGCTGAGTACATGGCCTACTTTAAAAAAAATAACGTCCACCAATGAAAATTAGCTGTAGGGGCCGACGGATTATCTCGTCATGGGGCATAATAGACACGTAGTCCGTTTTGCCCCAAGCTGGGATTCATTTCGCCCCTCTTTTATCATTTGTTGATAATTTATATTGTGATATAATTTGCCCTACTATACATTTTTGGTTATATTTTCAATATACTCTTTTAATCGAGTTTCTCTGAATGAAGCTTACGTATTAGTACCATTTACATGTATCTATTGCACAAAATTTTGATTTATTTTCCTTTCTTGGATAGCATTTATTCTTTTTAAATTAAATACAGAATGGTTCGAACATACAAAAGAGAGACAGGCAGATATAATGGGGATTAGCGCTGCCGATTTCGGCACCAGGTGTC
>JAVFBX010227864.1:0-10990 GCA_034783855.1 Mopalia kennerleyi | reverse complement strand
TGGATGGCCCTATGAAAATGTCACTATATCCTGTGATGTGCAGGTTTTTTTTTTTTTCAGATGGCTGCTTACCAAATTAAGTTTGTAACAAATTATCAAACATAATCTTAATCTCTTTATATAGTACTCACTTGTTATATTTGCCCCCCTCCCCTATTAATGTGTGTCGCATGATAAACGATGACGCTCAAATAAACCCGTGTTTCCTTGGCGATTTACCTGGTGCCCTGAGAAGAAATGAATTTGCGTTACAATTGTGTCTGTGAGCATCAGCTGCCATTGAGAATATGTGCACTGTGACGCTTTGGATTGTAACCATTCTCATTAGTCCGTTTAACAGAGCAACTGAATCTCACACAGCCACCAATCTGATTTCTGTTGTTAACTTAAACCATCTTCACATCTCTATAGGCAAATGATGCGAAGACATTCTGAATGTTAGTAAACTGTCAAGGTTTGTCTGGAATGTATTTTCCACACCTACTTCCCAAAGCAGGTTAAAATAGAACATGCTCGGAGAGAAAAATATACCCCCAAGATTTATTTATAAATAGTTTGTTATTTTGACGTCTGGGAATCGAAATATTTTATCATATTTCCGCCAAAATAAAGATCACATAACATATGTGTGTTTATTCTGCAATTGCTTTGCCCTGCTAAGAAAATTGTATGATTGGGTAATGCCCTAACAAGTGGATGACAGATGAAAACGAAAGTCCTATTTTGTTAAAATTTAATAACAATTTGATGTTTAAGTAATTGGCAGGTTCGGCTCAGATCGGGATTTCGATTTTGGCCAACATCTGATAAATTCCCGCAGTCATATATAATAATTGGGGGAGGAGGGAAGGGGTACTCGAATAATGTTAAGTAACAGTCAACCGGCGATAGAATAACATAAATGCGTGTATAGAAAGCATACAAACCACGAGTGTCCTAGAGTCTGGGGTAAACAGCCACAATTAATAAATAACTTTATGAATATATTGCTTCAAATTCTTGGGTTTTTCAATCGACACTATACAGTTTAACTACCGAACGCAATGATTTTACTTTTATCTAAATCAATACTCAGTCTCCAGGATTCGTAGTAGTTGGAAAACGTGTTTTAATGCATCTGTATGTCCTCCGTCAGCTTATCGACAAAACGCAGTTTTTAGCTGTGAAATAACCTTAAGCGCGATGAAGAATTCCTTTCAGAAAACTATACGGTCAGGGGGCTGTAGGCACGTTGGCGTCAAAATAACATTCCAATGCACACACTGTATGTACAAGGAAACATACATGATAATGGTGATGTCTTCGTCTTCATCCACAGGATAAATGTCGATAAAGGAATGTACATGTCAAATGTCAGTTTAATAAATCCTTGGTGGGCTTATTTGTATGTTTCAGCTAAAACATAACTTAAGTAACCATCTCAATAAATTCAAATCTCCTTTAAAGTTGTGTTGTTTTTGCCTTAAACAGTTGTTTTATTGAGCCTTATTTCGTACGAAAAATGTTTTATCACTAATTTAATGTGTAAAACATTCACTGAGGGAGGCAAAGACGTACGGTTTGAGTTTTGGACAAGATTTATTAAACAAAGTTAGAGGATAAACTACAGAGGCGACTGAAATGAATCCAAAGTGTGGGTTTGGTGGAGGGGGAGTAGGGTCCAATGACAGTTAAGTTGAGGGGCCGGAAGCTTTGACCGGCCTAGTTCGATAGAGACTCATTCGGTGCTATTAAGGGGGATTTAAATTCAATCGTCATCCTTATAGGGCATGTATAAAGTCTCGTTCTCTGCTACTTGGCTTCCGGGTACCTTGCCCTAGGTCTGTCGCTATGGTTTGAATACACATTATTCTGTGCCATATTTTGTGTTGCTGCATGACACAGCAGTAGCACTGGGAGGGAAAATAGGCATCTTTTTAACTTTCCAAAAAGCATTTATTTCTGACGAGTGTCACAGAGTAGAGTTAACTTCAAACTCCAATAAAAGATTCACGTGGATAAATGATTATTCAATGTTTCGGTTTATTTTTAACGACAATGGTTTTAAAATAAACTGAAATATTGATTTACCATGTATCCATGTGTATTTTTTACTGGAGCTGTAAGTTTACTCTATTTTAACCTTCAATTTATTGAAAGATTAGAATGAATGTAAGATGCACCGGGATTTGGGATGAATTGCGTGAAATATTGTTTATCACATGACGTGACTAACATGCCTTATTCCTTTCTGGTTTGAACTGAGTTCACATGCTGGGGCATTTAGCTACGATTTCATATTTGCTGTATAGCTTAGAGTTTAATAATACGAGTTGCTGTAAAGTTCACCTCTTGTAGAACAGCACGTCAATGATCTGATTATGATGTTACATTTTTCTTTGTCTGCTCTGCATTTGGAGTGGCCAATCCGCTGTCACCACAGGACAGATCCTTGTCTCACACCTACAAAACGGCTGATCATTTTGAACTCTATATTTCGCTATAAGGACCGATACATGATTTATATACCAAGTAGACGAAGTAGAGGCTCTGAGATTAATTAACCAGCCTCAACTAATTAACCAGTTACTTTGATTAGATCCATTTTAATGTGCAGTTTTAAATTTAAAAAAACTATATATAAAAATAAGAGCAATAAGCACTTCGTGCTTAGTCTAGTCATGTCTTATACAGTCATATCAAAGTCACTTTGGAGGGACAAGGATGTAATGAATTCTAAACGTTATTTCGTAATTTTTAACAAATTAAAATTTTATTTCGACCCAGTAGTAATACTGCTCATGGGTTTCAACCAGATTGTCTAATAAGTGTGATTGTGATTTTATTGAAAGTTACAATCAAGTTTTATGTAATTAACCAAGGGGCCAACGCATTTTCTTTTTAAACAACGCTGACACACGTGTTAACGTTTATAAACAGAAAAATATTGAATATATATATGATACATCCTGGCATTACACAAAAAATGCTTGCACAGTACAAAAGTGAAGGAAAGAGGGTGAGGAGCTCGAGACCTACATGAAAGCGTTCGGCCAATTATGCAAGGATATTTGATGATAAACATCCGAATGCAATATATTCCCAACATAATCAAATACGCCCTCTGGCTAAGAACAGTTTGTTTGAAGAGTAGCAATGCTGTCTTTTCTTAGCACTCGAGGAAAATTATCTTTCAAACATTATGAAAACTCTTCACATCTTGGTAGGACTAGTGAAAATTAATCTTAATCAAATACATAATATGAAATCAAATAATTATATTTAAACCAAAGTCCAACTGTAGTTTTACGCACTTGTATATATGTACTCTCTTGGCAACATACGGCTCTAATGGAACCCATTACAGTTCTTGAGTCATGGTTCTGGTGGAACCCTTTGTTTCTGCATGGAACCCTCATAGCAACTGTTCCAAGTATATTTCCCTTTCCTATTATATCAAAGAACCGTTTTTGTAGCAATGGTTCCATAGAGATGATTCCATCTTTTCTAAAGACCCCTCAAATAACCATTATTTCTAAGAGAGTAACGACTATTTGCAATCGATATTGACTGGTGGTAATGACGTCACTGTCTGGGAACACCGAGCAGAAATGTCAAGAATGACAAAAGCCTTGAAAAGTATGTGTAATTCCCTTCAGAAGGGGTCTCCTTATACAATTTAACAATTCGTTCAATGGTATTCCACTTACACGATTGCTGTAAATTATCAACAACAAACAGTAACATACATAACTCGGCGCCAGCGTTGTGGGAAGTGTTATATATACATCTAAATATGTATATATAAATACAATATTCCTTAATACCTAACATCTTGTTATATACCTCCGAATATTAATCTTGTGACTAGAAACGATCGAGGGCTCGTCCCGAGGCAGTAAATGTTCTTGTGTTGTGTACGCATACGTAAGCAAAAACACGACAAATGTCACACAGTCGTATAAATGAAATAACCATAGGTGTGACGTTAAACAACGATCAGAAAAACACCACCACTTAAGTATCCCAAAAATTTCAACTGGTTTCTAAAATTTGTTTAATGATTTCCTGACCTATCGATGGAACTTTGATAAAAATTATATCAATTTATTATTATAATATATTCTAACAAGCGTGTGAGTTTTGTTTACTTCTGCATCAAACATGTCACGTCATCTTATTAGGTCAACATTTCTATATTCTATATTCTATATTTCTAAATGTTATATTATTTAACTTGACAAAGCTTTGTGTCTTCTCAACTTAAGCAAGCTGGTTAGTTTGGAGAGTAACACTACTGTCTTCACTCGAGAACAATTAACTTTCCAACATTATGAACATTATACCGGTCATTATTCTGTGAAAATATTTTCGAAAATAGGCTTGCATTGTCAACCTGGACAAGAAATAAGATCTTCAACGATAAGATATTAGATAGCCCTTATAAATTAATCGACAATATCAACTTAATATTTATTTTAGTTTAGTTTAGCAATGGGTTAGTTTTATGTCATGCATATGTGGGGATACGGAAGCAGTAAGCCAAACTGCTAACGGGCAACCTTTTAATAATAAACTTAATCCGTCAACCAGGATTGGCTTAAAACACTACTCGCATCAGTATATGCACTTTCTTGTACCGCTGAGGTAGAAAAATGGCGCTCAGACTGAATGCCAATATGAAGTTAATCCAATCAGACAATGACGTGAAGTAAGACTATTTTGGGGAAGGGAGATATGCATTTGAATCATTACAGTATGATACATAATCTTAAAAGAACTGAAAACTTACTATATGTACAGCTTCATTTAAGTTTAAAAAGAAGAAATTAAGTACAGTTGTATAAAAGTTCACATAAATTTATTCTATTAATGAAAACAATAAGTCTGTAAAATAATTAATCGGACTATTAAGCGGGTCTCCTATTCCGTGAAGGTCTTGGTATAGGTGAAGGCTGTCTACATCCGGTACAATCGCCACCGGGTCTACACTCTACACTATTACGGTAATTGCAGGTCTTGATATTTTCTCTATCGTCCCAAAGAAGCCCATCAGCACAACTCTTTACATACCAAATACCTTCTGAACAATGGAGGTATCTCTGGCAATTGTCCCAACATAACTTAAAGGTGTGGTGCTCACAGCGAGTACAGTTTGTAGCTTCGTGTTCTATGAAACATTCGGTTTCATTAAAGCACCCTGCAATAAAAATATGGTCAATGAATGAAATAGTTTGACAAATTCACAAGCTCACAGACGAAATCTGACATTTCATAGTTCTTTTATAACTCTGAAAATATAGGAGATTTATTTTCTTGTAACTGCAATTTATCAAGTATGTTTGTAGCACAGACATGCAGGAGACATGGAACCTATTATTAACCTGTCTCCGATTGATCAACCCTCAGATATAGTTCCACTTCCACAGGACAGTATGATGAATCTGAGACTTAAACTTTACGTTACATACAGTACAATTTTGAAATCGATAATGCAATCTTGTATTACGTTTTTAGGCAAAAATAAGAAATACAATTTGTTTGTCGATATCCGACAGCAGGCAATTCTAATTATAGATATGTTGTATTCTTCGTCAAGTGATCTTCAACCGGCAGTGATGTGTTATTCCTAAATAAACTTTCATACTGACCGAAAAAAGCATTAAATAAAATTCGATAAAATTCCGTTCACCTTAGCATATATGCATTGACATGCCAAGTGTATATGTAAATATTGCCAAAACGGCGATAAAGTTGGCACGATTGAAATAAATTGCTACTGTTTATCTTTGCCGATGTTAGCATCACGTGCACTCAGTTTGCCGTTTAAACAAAACGATGATCGATACTTACACAGTGGTTTGACCAGACGTGTTGTTGTGGGCTGAGTTGTTGTTGTTGTAGTGATCGTCGTAGTAGTTGGGGCCGGAGTTGTGGTCGTGGTGGTTGTAAGAAGATCCTCGGTATCCGGATCTTCAGGGGCATCAGGACGAGGTTTGTATGGATCGTTAATATAGCCAAACAACAACCATGGCCACAGAGATGACTGGTCACAGATAAACTTTAAGAAAGTTAGGTCTCTCTGCGGCTGGGGATAACTGGTTCCTTGCCCGTAATTCCATAAAACATATACCACATCTTCAACGGTATTGCTGTATTGCCTTGGTTCTGTTGTGGATGCAGTAACAACCGCTGAGCAGGGAGTGTAATCTGTAGAACCTGTTACACGACACAAAGCCTTACATATTCTACCGCAATCATCGTACACGCGAATTAAAGAACGGACCTGGAAGTCTGCGGAGTCCCGTGGATCCTTTATGGCCACATTGACCCACACCGAAGATACCGGGAGACGTTTATCTAATACAGAATATTCTCTATACGTTCCACGATAGTCCAGTCCATACGATTGGACATACACTCGACCAGCTCCCGATGACTGACATGGGCACTGTTCAACCTGAGGCGCAGGATAATCAAATTTTGCGTAGGACAAGAACTCACTGTACTGTCCCGAAACAAACCTGTCCGGGGAATACACGTCGTTTGGAGATTGGGTTAAGGCCGACGTGAAAGGCCTTGATGGATAAGAATATTCAAATGGTCTAGTGTAAAGAATTTCAACTGGCAGATAGACCCAATCCCTTTCATCGCAATTGTTCTCGTCGATACAGTATGAATTTTGATAACCGCTGCTGCCTTCACACGTTTCATCAACACCCGGTTTGTTGGGCACAGCTTCACACTGATTTGTCGTCGAGTTACATCGAAGGGCACCAGTGGTTCCACATGTTACACCGTCGGGTGAACAGGTCGGTTGAACATATTGATACATGAGTTTTCCATAAATGTCTCTAAGGGCTGCCCGATTTGAAACAGTTGGAATAACTCCGATCCTGGCATTTGGGAAATGAGCCGCATATCCATCGAATTTAGTCGGGTAATCTGTTTGTGGATCCACACCCGCCAGTTCCTGCATATCCCTAAACTGTTGCCATAGATAGTCTATGTATGCACCAAGAAGAAAATACATTGGATCGTTTGCAGCAGTTTCTAGAAGAGCCATATCTCCTCCAACCCATAACCTAACCCCATATGAGTGTAACTCCAGGTTACTTAAAAAAGCAGCATTTGGAAAGGTGATATCTGATATTTGAGGCAGCTCATTCAGTAACCGAGTAACATCTGTAGGCTTCATCAGGCGACCAGATTCCCCTGTGTTCCGGATCAGTTCTCTACCCTGAATATTCCACCTGGCAAATGGTCCAGTCACTACTCTACCGTTCCCATTGCCGGCATATTCAGGACTCCAGATGAGGGACTTTGTTGGATGATCTAGTTGAGAGTCCAGGGTGTTGTCCCAGTATGGTAAAACGACATCACTCTTATACTCCCGAAGAGCTAATTCAAATCTGTTCGAATAAAAAAAGAATTAAGTATATTTCGTTACGAAAATGCACCTGTCGTTGAACTGACACATTAACAGACAAAAAATATATCTCTTCTGCCACAACGGATGTCACAGAAGTGTGACAACATGTACGTCATCTATTGTTTGACGTCACGATGATATCAAGCCGTTGTGCACTGTTTGCTTTCTTGTGAGAGAATGCTATTAATTAACGTAATATTTTTACCTGTGATTGTATTGCCTAATTAACAAATAAAGGAACAGGTGACCATATGAAAGTGTATGAAATGGTCAGTAACCTACAAAAAGTTATATGGTCCAAAGCGAAGCTGAGTTGTAACTCAAAAACGTTCGGAGTCAACGAATAGGATGTAATTTAAATGAGTTATAACATAACAAATTGTTTTTCTTTATGAGCAGCATGGTCAACATACTTACAAGCCAATAAATATCCTGTTCCACGCCAAAAAAGCTGGACCTCGATGGGCTGCTCGTGAAGCATCACCAATATGTAAACTTGTTAACGCTTCGTAGAATTGCTAAAACATATATATTATCACTGAGGTAATTACTCAATAGATGACAACAAAGTTAACATGCTTAAATATGCCAAAGGCGACAATGGTGACTAAAATGTAAACAAGTATAATCTAGCAATCTATATAACCTCATCGTGTCCATAACCTAAACCGTATAGCCGTGGTTCGGTGGTTGTATGTTGGACTACTGTACCGCTGAGAGACCCCTGTGGGGATAGATATGAGTCACAAGAGGAGACTACTCGGGGTGAGTTCACGGGTGTTTCCCTCCAAGTAAGGCAGAGTGGGGAGTATGGCACTTTATCATATCAATACAATACCCTTGAAAACATCGTAAAACCACGATAAAACAAACAAAATACACGGGATCTTACCGCTAGGTCCCTTTTAAACTCCTGAACAGCTTGATTAAACATCGTCCTTTCATCAACAGTTAACATTCGATATTCCTTTCTCTGTCGGATTTGCAATGTACCATCCCGTGCTTCATTCACTTCTTGTTGATATTTTCTATATAACTCGTTCAACCAAATAGTCTGAACAGGATTTAACGGTTTAGACGTTGTAGAAAAATAAATATAGTTTTCTACACAAGAGTACTCCACAATTTCGGCATTATATTGGACTCCTATGGGGTTTGCCACTCTCACGCCCTCTTTTTGAAGGCAAAGAACATACTCCCATTCAGAGTGTCCTTCGTCAACATCTGTTTTGCCAAAGCACAACATGCATAGCCCTATCACCAAACGCAAAAGGCTCTCCCCTGACATTTTCGATCAGTATCTGTAACATATTATATTATTTATTATACACGGGTAGGTTACCAAAACCAGCTGACTTTAAATATAGGTGTGCAGTTTAATACTTGATTATTAGTGAGTATTATTCAATGAACATTCTGCCCCCAACTCATTACAATTTGTCAAAACACGTAATGACTCACAATACAGTTGAAAATATTATGTATCTACATAATTTTGGAATACTTGGATACTCATAATAAGAAATATATGTAATTTTGGAGAAAATTAATAACTTTAAAAATTATTTTAAGTTTAATTCATGCGGACAGAAAAAAAACTTTATGTAGTGGAAAAGCCCTAGAACTTAGAATTGAACGATTACAGATGACTGTTTTGTCTGCCTTACTTTACCAAAAAAATGTATCGGGAAAGTATTGTTTAAATTTAATCCGAACTAATAGAGAATGAGCAGGTTTTTACGAGAATTGTGCCAAGTATCTCAAATATACCTTTAAAGACTGGCTATTAATTCAGTCTATATCTGATCTCAAACTTGGGGGCTTAGCCAAGGTAATATAGCTGTATTGAATAGCCAGATATTTCGGCGAGACCCTCCGTGGGGAACCTCATCTGCTGTGATTTTCCCATAAATCTCTGGCAACTTGCTCTCTTAGAAGCTAAATTAGGGGTTACATTTTACTATTTGTAATTACAAGTTTAATTAATTTTTGTTAATTAATAAAAAAGATATTTAAAAAAAAAACAATTGAGAGTTTTAGACAAATGGTTCAGCACGGCTGTATTAAGTCAAAACAAGCTACTTGAATAGATATATATGAATGTTATACGTTGCGAATTTTTATACTATTTCATAACAAATTGTATATTTGAGATTTCCCGTCCATATAGAAGATGTAAAATAAACACATGTTATATACTAGTATTCAATAATATGGCCATATAAATGTACCATTACACGAAAAAAATCCCAAAAAGAGACCAACCTGTATATCTTTCTGTCGTCAGGTAGGCCTAAATAACAAGATAAAAGATATGCAGTGTACATACCGTTAACAGTTTCACATCAGCGTATCTGATATTTCTGTTTCGAAGGGTTTCCGTGAGATTCCCGTCTTCACATCGGTGAGAAGGTCAATATAACCCCCTAAGTACTTTGAGTATTAGTCCAGTGTGAGTGTAGCAGTCGTGACAAGATATCAGTTAATCACATATTTACATTTGAAGGTGACATCATTGGTTCTATAAGTTACAGAGACCTCCGAGTACAGGCTTGAAAAGGAATCATACGGATGTCGACATATACATTGTACGGTTGTAACGATGCTAATGTTAACCAAATATAAGGTCTATACAAATCAACTGACATTAGATATTCCGAACCGGTTTCAAAACCTTTCTCTTTTCTGTATTTATTTTAGTATATCTTACTATTATAAAGGTACATGGCGCGCCCGTTATTAACCCTTCGCTTTCCCGTAACGTTTTCAGCTGGTAGGGAAATCAAGTTCATCGCATTGCCAATAATGTTGCACATATAGCCATCTAGCAAAGTATATATAGATATATACGTATTAAATAAATTCATAGAAATTATGAGTATATTTATACTTAGGTGAAGAAATTTTCTATATAACTCGCATAAATTCAGCCGAGCATTTGGCGTTTTATGTTGAAGGTGTTTGAAGTCCGAAGTCAGATACCTGAAAGGTGTGGCGCTCCTGGATTACTTGTTCGCTGATGAAATTACATTTTCACCAATATATGTTTTTTGTGGTACTATATACGAACACTTCTTATTTGTTTTGTAAACACTCAGGAACAACAGCAGATCAATCTTGGTAGACACAATTCTAATATATATATATATATATATATATATTTGGATACCGTGACTTAGCGGTTCATAAATATGGCTCGATACATTCATATGAAAAATTAAATGACAGGGGTTTTGTTTATTTCTCTTTTGTACAGTTAAACGTTTCTGAGAAAAGAAATGTAAACACAAAAAAGCAACCTGTATAGTAGATCTATGTGCATTTCACCTGTCCCGTAGTTCGGTCAAGATTCCTCATGCATATCGAGTGCACACAATATATTCTCAATGCGCTTCACAAATAACCCCACTTCATATCTATTCGTCAGGGACCAGTTGCTCGAAAGACGATTAGCTGCTAACACCAGATTAAACCGCTAATACGGGTTAGAGATAGACCTAAACAATGGCGTGACGTCATCTTATAGTGGATTAAATCTAATAGCCCTTCGAGCAACCGGCCCCAGAAGAATCCTCTTTA
>JAVFBX010227853.1:0-10991 GCA_034783855.1 Mopalia kennerleyi | reverse complement strand
CCCTTTCTTTTTCAGGCGGTCAAATATACCACCTAACTTATCACCTAACGCTTCAAACATATTGTTTCCTTAAACCCTAAAGTTTCTACAAAAGTATTTTTATAAAACATAATCCCATAACAAAATGGCCAGCGTGCGAAACTCGCAGACTAGCAAAAACCGTTACTAAAAAACGATCATCGATCCGAGTAAAAAACCTTGTAAAACTTACTATTTGTAATTCACAGATATAACTAGCATTACCAAGCGCCCAAAGTCAAGCCTTTTTCCGTTATTGGGCTAAGTCATCAATCAATTTAACGACAGAATAGCCTTTTTTCTTCCGCACAAATAAAAATAAAGAGATCACAAACCTAAAAGCTCGCCTAAAACTTAACTATTATTGATACTTTTTTATTTAATTTCGATAAAATAATCTTTTATCTTCATAAAAATTCTCTTTTTTAATATTATACCCTGATGCTTGGTTTTTAGAATCATTATTGATTGAAAATTTAGATAACCCGAAAGAAAATAAATGAATAGCCCTCTTCTTCCGCAGATTGATATTGATATCTCTTGCCCTCTATGGGATCCTTATATTCATATTATTAAAGATAATGCTGAACATATTGCATCCCTTTGTTTAAAAAGCGAGCATGCTCTTGGTTTCCCTTATTTGCCACCGATAACACGGCAAAATTATTATTTATCTATCTGCTTATTTGATGATGCTCAAATGCAGCAAATCAACCAAACATGGCGCCAAAAAAACACAAGTACAAATATTCTTTCATTTCCTGCATTAAGCACAGCTGAAGATATCCCCCCTTCTGGACCGATTCCTTTAGGAGATATGGTTTTTGCTTTTGAAACCATTGAAAAAGAAGCCAAACAAGCGGAGATTATTTTCATGCAACATATGCAACGATTAATCATTCATGGTCTATTTCACTTACTTGGTTATGATCATATGGAAGATAGCGCTTTTGATGAAATGAAAAAAAGAGAAACAGAAATACTGCATATCCTTGGCATAAAAAAAATATTTGATTTTGAATTGCCCCCATCTAAATTAAGCTCTTAAAAGAACATGATGATTATTTTAGATTTACATATATTATTGAGCCGATATACATTAAGTAACAAATATTAAATGAAAATAACCACAAAGAACCCTTAAGATTAGGACATAAGATTGAAACATTTACCTAAAAAAAAGCTCCTTCGTTATTTTTCTCTCAATAAAAAACCATCTAAAAACACAAATACTGGTCATTTTGGTTTTGATAATTACGAACAACAAATCATCAAAAACCTCGGTGCTCTCCGCTACCAAACCGTTGAAGATGTTATGGTACCTAAAGCTGATATCAACGCAATAGAAGTTGGCGAAACATTAGAAAATGCCGCAGCTAAATTCTCTGGCACAGGGCATCAGCGCTTGCCCATTTACCGCGATACTTTGGATGATTCTATCGGCCTTGTATGGGTTCAGGATATTTTATCTTGGCGAAATGGCGAGATTGATCATACACTTTCGCAAATGGTTCGCCCTGTTTTATTTGTCTCTCCTTTTATGGGCGTATTGGAGCTATTGATGGAAATGCGTATCGGCAAACGCCATATGGCACTTGTTGTTGATGAGTTTGGCGGTGTTGATGGCCTTGTAACTTTAGGAACATTAATCAGCGAGGTTATTGGTGAGATTAAAGATGAAAGCCATCAAGGCCATCAGATATTATATCGTTTAAAAGGTCAAACGCCCGAACTCCATGCTCGTTTATCCCTTGAAGAGCTGGAAAAATATATTGGCACCTTTTTATCGGAAGACGAACGTGAAGATATTGATACTGTTGGTGGCTTAATTTTTAGTCTTGCTGGCCGTGTTCCAACAAAGGGCGAAATCATCTCCCATCCTTCTGGTTTAGAATTCGAGATTATTGGTGTTGATCCGCGCAGAGTACATTGGGCTCGCCTTATGGGCAATGTGAATAATAAAAAAATTATCTTTAATGCCCCTTAAAATAAAAAATATCTCCATAAAATTCATATTCTATTCTTTTTCAATATTTTTTAAAAAATGGCGAGGCTTGACGAAAATATATATCTAAGATTATCTATATATTAAGATATACATAAATCAGGATGAGGCTTAAGAAATATGACACGCTCAACATTCAACAACTCACTTATGCTTGGCTTTGATCATATGGAAAGACTGTTGGATCGAGCAAACCGAAGCTCCGATGGCTACCCTCCTTATAATATCGAGCAAATTACCGACGATAAATTTCGGATTACCGTTGCTGTTGCCGGTTTTACCATGGAAGATTTAACCGTTAATATCGAAGATAATCAGCTTGTTATTAAAGGCCATCAAAAAGAAGATACCATTGAGCATGCTTATATTCATAGAGGAATTGCTGCACGCCAATTTCAAAAGAATTTTGTCCTTGCGGAAGGGATTGAAGTTGAGCGGGCTTGGATGGAAAATGGCCTTTTAAATATTGACCTCACGCATATTCGCCCCGACCCCTTAATTCGCAATATCCAAATTGAAAATAACGACTAAAAATAGGCTTTTTGTGCGATAAGCTTGCAAGTTAAACTAAAAAACTCTATAAAAGATGGTCTATTTAAATTTATGGAGAGTTTTATGCGTCGTCTATTGAATTTTACTATCTTTATGGTATCTCTTATGGGGTCATTATTGATAAATAATTATGCTTTTGCTGAAAAATACCGAGTCGGAACAGAAGGTATTTATCCTCCTTGGAATTTTCAAGATAAAGCTGGTAATCTCGATGGTTTTGAAATTGCACTTGTTAATAAAATTGCTGAAATCAATGGGGATGAAATCGAATATGTCACGATGGATTTTGATGCCTTAATCCCTAATATGATTGCTGGCCGTATTGATTTTTTCCTATCGGGCATGACAATTAATGACGACCGCAAGCGCTCCATTCTTTTTTCTAGCCCTTATGCTGAAATACCCAATCAATTTGTTAGCCGTACGATTGAAGCTAAAGATGTTCAATCTTATGATGCGCTAATCGAAGCCTTAAAAGGGAAAACGATTGGTGCACAAGCAGGTACGCTGCATGGTGTATGGGTTGAAGAAACATTGGGCGATCAAGCTGAGCTCAGAAATTATCGTACAGCCGAAGAGTTAGTTGCTGATGTTGCTGCAGGGCGTATCGATGCAGGCTTTGCCGAACAAGTTGTATGGAGCGATTACCTGAAAGAAAACAAAGATGCCTTCCATACTTTTGGCCCGACTTTAACATCTGTTGATAACCCTAAGCTTTTTGGTTAAGGTATTGGTATCGGTATTGGTAAAGATAATAATGACCTTAAAGAAAAAATCGATACCGCTTTAGATCAACTCCGTAAAGATGGAACATTAAAGCAATTAGCTACTCAATATTTCGGTTTTGATGCATCACGTTAAACCATTTTAACAACAAAAGATTAAGAGGATACAAAATGATAAAATGGATCAGCTTTGCCGCAGCGGCTTTTTTGGGTCTTTCTGCAACAGCGCAAGATATTCGCATTGGTACCGAAGGTGGGTATTTACCTTGGAACTATGTTGATAGCTCAGGCGAATTAAAGGGCTATGATATCCACGTTATGAGTGAAATTGAAAAACGTACCGACTTAAAAGTCAAATGGGAAGTCATTGATTTTGACGCTTTAATTCCCAATTTGATTGCAGGGCGTTTTGATGCGGTTATGAGCGGAATTACAGCAAATGATGAGCGCCGTAAAACGATTGACTTCACAACAGCTTATGCCGAAATACCAAATGTTTTTGCATCTAAGTCTGATTATAAAGCGACGGATTTCAGTGAAGTTAAACAGGAACTTAAAGGCAAATCCATCGGTGTTTTAGCCTCAACAACCCATGCCTCTTTCATTGAAACTGAAATGGATAAAGATACCCAATTACGAACATACCGATCATCTGATGAGGTTTATTCTGACTTAGCTGCTGGCCGTATTGATGCCGCCTTTGCCGAAGAAACCGCCATCAATCTTTATCTTAAAGAGCATCCTGATGCATTTAAAGTATTTGGTCCTAAATTAACCGGAAAAGATAATGCATTATTTGGTGATGGCATGGCTATTGGCACCAAAAAAGATAATAAAGACTTAACCAATAAATTCAATATGGCTTTAGAAGAGATGCGCAAAGATGGCACTCTTTCTAAATTAGCTATTAAACATTTTGGCTTTGATGCTTCTAAATAAAGAAGCTTTTTAAAAACAGCCAATAAAATAAAGGAGAAAATAGAAGCATGAAAAAATTAATTACAGGTATTTTAGCAACAACTTTCGCAACTATTTTTCTTAGTGTGGGTGCTTCCGCTGAGAAATTACGTGTTGGAACCAACGCAACTTATGCGCCTTGGGAATTTGTTAATGCCGCTGGTGATTTTGAAGGTTTTGATATGGATGTTGCCAGAGCCATTGCAGAAAAAGCCGGATATGACGGTGTAGAAATCATTGATATAGAATTTGACGCTCTGATCGCTAATTTAAATTCTAATCGTTTTGATATGATTATGGCCAGCATGGATATCACCGAAGATCGGATGAAAAGCATTAATTTTGTTGGGCCTTATGCCGATAGCCCTAAACGTGCTGCAGCTTTAGGCAACCAATATGATAATATTCAATCCGTTGAAGATTTTACAGCTGCGATGAAGGGAAAAATCATTGGCGCCCAAGCCGGAACAACAATGGCGATTTGGCTTGAAGATGATCTTAAAGGCGACTTTGAAGTGCGCACTTATCGTACTTTCGATGAAATTGCTGCCGACTTAGCTGCTGGACGTATTGATGCTGGCTTAGCCGAAGCAAGTAACTGGGATGAGTTTACAGCAAAAAATAAAGGAACTATCCATCAATTTGGGCCTGTTCTTAATGCCGGAATATCACCAACATTTGGTAATGGTGTTGGCATTGGTATTAAAAAAGATAATGATGCATTAACAGCACGTTTAAAAGAAGCTCTTGAGGCCATTCGCAAGGATGGAACATTAAAAGCCATCTCTGAAAAATATTTCCATGTTGATGTGAGCTTATAAATCATTCTTTATTCATCAAACAAGCTGATTTTAACAATTGGCTTGTTTGGCAGCTTTGATTGTTTATTTTATGAAAATAGTTGATTACTTTTCTAATCTTTTTGAATCATTGGTTCGCTGGTTGATGCTTTTTCAATGGGGAGATCAAGGTTGGGGAGATGAGTTTTTAAGAGGTTTCCTTTTAACCGTTTCTCTTTCTGTTGTTGCCTTTGCTGTTGCCATTATTATTGGTATTGCTGGCGCTCTTACCGCACAATCAAATAATCGTTTTGCTTCGACTGTTATTAATTTTTATTCAACTTTAGCTCGATGTTTACCCGAGCTGATTATTGTTTTTTTAGTCTATTTCATCTTTCTACGTCTTTTTCAAGCTTTTGGCCTTACATGGTTTGATAGTGGTGTTTTGGGTGCACCCATTGCTGTAGCACTCATATCGGGCGCCTATTCAATCGAGGTTTTTCGGGGTGCCTTGCTTGCAACACCCAAAGGAGAAGTCGAAGCTGCTTTTGCTTACGGAATGCATAAAGAGCAAGTTCGTTTTAAAATCATTTTGCCACATCTCTTTCGCATTGCTCTACCTGGCCTTGGTAATATTTGGTTATTGCTGGTTAAGGATGTTTCACTTATTTCTTTAGTGGGTATGCGCGAACTTATGGGATGGGCCAAGGTAGCAACAGATTCAACCCCTCAAGTCTTTTTTAGTTTTTATATTATGGCTGCTATCATTTATCTTTTAATCACTGCGGTTAGCGAACGCAGCTTTTTATATTTTCATAAAAAGACCAACCGTTCTCAGCGCATTCTTGCCCAAAACTAGGAGCTACACATGTCGGTACCTTATAAAAGACCTCTTTGGATTTGGGCTATATATACTATCTTAGCTTTTTTTATATTAATTTTTACTGCTTTTATTGGGTTTATATTATTCAATATCGTTGTATGGCTCATTAAATTACCCCAGATGGATTGGACCTCTGTCCAATATGCTCTTAAAAAATCTTTCTCTATAAATAGCAATACAAAAATGGCTTCCATAAAATTAGGGGTTATCTCTCCTTTGCTCGCCTTTTTTCTATATGCACTTTACCAATCCTTCAAAAAAGAGCAGAAACGATTATATCAATGGTTATTCACGGCCGTCGTTGTCCTTCTTATTTTTACTTTTATTCGATACTTAAATCAGGCTTTACCCTATGTGGAGCGAACATTATCCCTTTCGTTTTTTGGCGTAACAATTGGCTTTTCAATTGCGCTGATGGTTGTTGCAATGCGCCTAAGCCATATTCCTTTTTTAAGGCGATGTGCCTATGGGTGGGTTTTTATTTTTAGAGGAACCCCTTTTTTAGTGCAAATTTACCTACTATGGTTTGGTCTTGGCAATGCACTTGCACCAACAATCAATGCCGCTTTTGATAATCATTTCATTTCTCAAATATGGAATGAGCCTTACTGGTGGTGCCTTGTTGCTCTTTCCTTTAACAGTTCTGCTTACGGGGCTGAGATTATCCGAGGTGGCCTTCTTTCCGTCGATAACAAGCAGCTTGAGGCCGCTAAAGCTTATGGCATGAGCCATCGCCTTGTATTTAAGCGCATAAGGCTTAAACAAGCCATTGCTCAAGCATTGCCTTCTTATTCTAATGAGGTTATTTTAGTGCTTAAAGCCACGGTTATTGCTTCGACCGTATTATCATTAACTGATTTTTGGGATGGTTACACAAAATCATCTTCACGTTATTATGAAGTCTTTGCGCCTTTAATTGCCATCGGCTTATTTTATTTCCTATTTAACTATATGTTAGCGCGTCTATTTCGCCATATGGAGAAAAAAGCGAACCCATGGATATATAAGAATCAATCCCATTAAATTGATTGGAAATAACTTTAAATATATTAACGGCTATATTTAAAATCGCTATATCATAAACACCAAAAGATAAACACATCTAGTGCTTCAAAAAAGCGCTGTTGGTGTTATCCATACGCCAAAAACTTCCTTGAAAAGCTCCCAAGAGAAAAATATAAAATAAACAAGATGAAATATGAAATAATATTATCAAAAAGAAAAATTTTAAATAAATAAAAGCCGAGCATAAACAAGCTCAGCCCTTATAAGATATATAAAAGTAAAATGATACTTTTAAGCTACAGCCTTAAGCCGAGCAGATAAGCGTGATGTTTTACGAGCAGCGGTATTTTTATGAATAACACCTGCTTTAGCTGCTTTAGCAATTTCGCTCTCTGCTTTACGAAAAGCCGATAAAGCAACATCTTTATCACCGGCAACAATTGCCTCTTCGGCCTGACGCACAAAAGTACGCATACGGCTGCGACGGTTAGTATTAATTTCTGTACGACGAGCTGTTGTACGGATCCGCTTTTTGGCAGAAGCAATATTAGCCATACCAGTTTACCTATTCTTCTATTAATAATTTTTACAAGTTGTGGAACTCTATTTATTTTTGGCCTTAGAGTCAAGCGTTTTTATCTATTTTCATATATTTTTTGATGATTTGTACAATAAAAGCTCGAGCGATTATTTTGCACGATACGCTCAATATGACCCTTAGGGCATAAATGGCATTTTTCACCCTCTTTACCATAAACAACAAATTGATGTTGAAAATAGCCCAGCTGGCCATCGATCATACGATGGTCTTTTATGGAGGATCCACCCGATATAATGGCTTGATTTAAGACATTAGCCACGGCCTTATGTAATTGATTAATTTTGTATAAAGTTATGGCCGAAGCTTGAGATTGAGGGTGAATTCCCGCATGAGATAAAATTTCACAAACATAGATATTACCAAGACCCGCAATATATTTTTGATCCAACAATACCCCTTTAATATGACGATGGCTTTGAGCTAATAAAGCCTTTAAATAAGCAACGGTAAAACGACCGGATAAAGGCTCAACGCCCAGCCGATGGAAAAAAGGATAAGCATTAACATCTTGATTAAAAGCCACATCGACCCACCCAAAACGACGGGCATCGTTATAACGCAATTGAATATTATCTTCAAAAGATAAAATAAGATGATCATGCTTGGCGTATGATGTTAAAGATTCGGATGATTGCATGAGTCGAATTTGCCCACTCATACCCAAATGAATAAATAAAGCCGCCTTTTGTTTTTGGTTAGACAACGAAATAATTAGCAATTTTCCTCGCCTTGAAACCTCTTGAACAATATAGCCTTTTAGTGATAGTAAAGATTTTTTATCAAAGGCATAACGGCTATTATCTCGCCTGATTAAAACATCATTAACATGCTTACCAACTAAATAAGGCGCAATAGCCATACGGATAGTTTCAATTTCGGGTAGTTCGGGCATTTTTATACTTTATATCTATGTCTGATTATGCCATTATACAGATTATAAAAAGAATGGACAAATATAAATAAAGGCTACATATATCATGGCAGAGCATATTACCCATTTTGGCTTTAAAACCGTCAAAGAAGAAGAAAAAGAACATCTTGTTCGTGATGTTTTCGACTCTGTGGCTGGCCGTTACGATTTGATGAATGATTTAATGAGTTTAGGTATCCACCGGTTATGGAAAGATGGCCTTATCGAATGGCTCAAGCCCAACAAAAATATGCATCTTTTGGATGTTGGTGGTGGCACAGGTGATATCGCCTTTCGGTTTTTAAAACGTGGCGGCCATTCTGTTGTTGTATCGGATATTAACCCAAATATGCTTGAGGTTGGTAAACAACGGGCTATTGATAAGGGCATCACAGAAGGCATCCGTTGGCAAGAGGCTGATGTGGAGCAATTGCCCTTTGAAGATGAAAGTTTTGATGCCGTTACAATCGCTTTTTGCATTCGTAATGTCACCCACCCCGAACAAGGCCTTAAAGAAATGTATCGGGTGCTCAAACCGGGCGGTCGTTTTTTATGCTTAGAGTTTTCTCAAGTGACAACATCAAGCCTTCATAAACTTTATGATTGGTGGAGTTTTAACATTCTACCAAATATCGGTGAAAAAATTGCAAAAGATAAAAGCTCTTACCAATATTTAGCTGAGTCGATTCGCCAATTCCCCAACCAAGAAATATGGGCAAATATGATCCGTAATGCGGGCTTTAAAAATGTTAAATACCGCAATTATACCCATGGTGTTGCAGCTTTGCATTCAGGGTGGAAAATCTAAATGTCCCTACTGAAAGACCTCACTTACATATTACGTATGATCAAACTTGCTCAACTTTTTGCACGCCATGATGCTTTATTTGTTTTTGAACGGCTCGGCATGCCACGGATCATAACATTTTTTGCACGCCCCTTTCGCCATAAGGAAAGCCAAAAATTACGCCCTGGGCAACGTTTAACCGCAGCTTTACAAGAGGCTGGCTCCGTTTACATCAAACTTGGGCAGCAACTATCAACAAGGGTTGATTTGCTCGGCGAAGATATCTGCAATGATTTACGTATATTGCAAGATGATGTTCCGGCTTTTCCTTTTGAGCAAGTGAAACAAAGTATCGAAGAAGAGTTTCAGCAACCTTTAGATCAGCTTTTTAAAATGTTTGATCCCAAGCCGATTGCTGCCGCTTCCATTGCCCAAGTTCATTATGCAACAACCCTTGAAGATGTGGAAGTTGCGGTTAAGGTTTTGCGCCCTGGTGTGCGAGAAGAAGCTGAAAAAGCTTTTGATATGTATCTTTGGGCTGCCCAAAAAGCTGAAAAAAGAAAACCACAACTCAAACGTTTTAAACCCATAGAAACCTTAAATACTTTTAGACGAACCATGCGCTTAGAAATGAATTTAGCAAATGAAGCTGCCGCTTGTGATACATTTTACCGTCAGTTTAAAGATGATACACAATTTACTGCCCCCAAAATACATTGGCGTTTTACTGCTGAAAATATTATTACCATGGATCGTGTAACCGCGATTCGCCTATCGGATAAAAAAGCAATTTTAGCTGCTGGTATTGATGTAAACATCATCATGAAAAATGCCGCCTATGGTTTATTCAAACAAGCTTTTATGCATGGTTTTTTTCATGCCGATTTGCATCCTGGCAACTTATTTGTTGAGCCAAGTGGCCGCCTCGTTGCTGTTGATTTTGGTATTGTTGGTTATTTAAGCGAAGATTTACGGCGTCTTTTGGCACAGTTTTTAATTTCTGTTTTAAAAAAAGACTGGCTCAAAGCAGCCGAGCTACATTTTGATTTAGGTTGGGTTGATCGCAAACATTCTGCTGAAGAGCTTGCCCGTGTTTTAGGTGGCGTTGTTGGCCCGATCATCGATCGCCCTCAAGATGAGATTTCAATCGGTCAATTATTGGCACGTGTTATCCGCGCAACAAGCTTTTTCCAGATGGAAGCTCAACCTGAGCTCCTTTTGCTACAAAAAGCATTGGTTGCTGCCGAAGGAACAGGGCGTTATCTTGACCCTAGTGTGAATTTATGGATGCTCTCACGAGAGCCGATGGAAGCTTGGATGCATAAAAATTTGGGTATTCAGGCACAAGTCAAACATATCTCTCAAGAATTTGTTAGAGATGTTAAACGTATCCCCCGTATCCTAAAGCAGCTAGAAAAACAGCTAGATGAAACAAAAGAGAACAGCTCATATCAAAAACAACATCAAAATAAAAATAACTTTATGTGGATGTTCATGTCACTCATTATTTCCTTAAATTTTATAAGCCTCATATGGCTCTGGAAACATTAAATCTCAATATCTTTATAAATATAATAATCAAAAAGTCAGCTAAATAAGATAAAAGCCCACTTCAAAATAATAATTTGAAAGATGAAAAAGTGAGGTGTAATAACGCTCTCTTTCTCATTGAAACTTGTACCCATCTTTTTAATCGCTCAATAAATTTTATCTGTCATTATAAAAGAAGATATTTTCATCAATATTCCCAATAGATATGCAGCGGCTAT
>JAVFBX010227842.1:0-10991 GCA_034783855.1 Mopalia kennerleyi | reverse complement strand
TACCATCATAATCATGAGTGAATGACATCACATCCTGGTGCGCATTACCTGTCTTGTTACCATCATAATCATGAGTGTAATATAAGCGCAACCGTCATTTGAAAACAACTATATAATAACACTAGTCAACAATTTTATAATTATGTATTTTACAAAGAATTGAGTTATACATCCATGTTGTTATTGAGATCATAACAGACGTTAAACGCCAAAATACATTAGCGGAAGATGTACTCTAGTTCGACGCTTTTGTCAAATAGCAGCAACTGTGGCTGAGATTGCAGAAACAACATTAAATATTCATTCAATTAAATCTAAATAACTGGTTAAACATTTTGAACATAATGTTATTGATTCAAAAGAAATATATTGCATTGACATCACAATGCCATTTGTTCTAGAACAAAAACAGCATATTGTTCAACAAATGCTATCGACTCAAGATAGAATACAATAGATTGTCCACATATTATAATGGGTAGCGTAGAATATTAAATACCTTGCAAGTTTAATGCTATTGACTATACAGCAGGTATTGATATACAGCAGGTTGGTTACATGGAAAATACAACATATTCGCAACATAAGTTAATCTGGGACAAAATACAGCTTTTCTGAACATGGTGTAATGGATGCCTTAAATAATACCAAACCTAGTTAGTAGACAGTCTGCTATCGACTCAATGGACATGTCTTCGGCGGCAGAGAAAGCATTGGTTTGCAGACGTTATAGTAGTAATCCCTCGTTGAATGGAACAGATGTATATCTGATGCTGATGCTATATATGCTATATATTATATATATTAGTACATGATTACCTAACTACGAATTATAATGACAGGACTAAACTACTACTAAATCAATGTGAATCATTGAACAACGTTTCAACATTAGACTACACTTTCTCTGTAGCTTCATTATAACCAGACGCATTATAAACGTACGGGAAAAACACAGTCTTATGAACAGATCCGATACAATCGACGGTAATTAATGTGTGACAGAATTTAAATATTTCGTACAAGGTTCGCTTGGATTAAAATACCTCATACATCTGAGGTCGACAGATGGATTCGATCCCGTGAGCGGAATAAGCAGAGGGATCAGTAGGGTGATACGCTGACCACTGAGTAACGGTCGCGTGACCTAGCACACCGTGCATACTTTCTTTTAATTGAACAGTTGAGACAGGGAAGTTATTTTGAATGTATGATATTTGCTCCGGTGACATTTGTTCTGGTGATATTTGATTTGGGGACATTTGCTTCTTTAAAATTTGCTCTGTTGGCATTTGCTCTGGGAACAATTGTTCTGTTGATATTTGCTCTAATGACATTTGTTTTCACGACATTTGCTCTGATGACATTTTCTATGGCGATATTTGCTCTGGGGACATTTGATCCTGTTACATTTGCTTTGTTGACATTTGCTCTGGTCACATTTGTTCTGGTGATATTTGCTCTGGTAATATTTGTTTTCAGGACATTTGCTCTGATGACATTTGCTATGGTGATATTTGATCTGGGGACATTTGCTCCTATGACATTTGCTCTGTTGACATTTGCTCTGGTCACATTTGTTTTGGTGACATTTGATCTGGGGACATTTTTTTTGGTGACATTCGCTCTGGTCACATTTGTTCTGGTGACATTTGCACAGGGGACATTTGTTCTGGTGATATTTGCTCCGGGGACATTTGGTCTGTTGACATTTTCTCTGGTGACATTTGCTCTGGTGATATTCGCCCTTGTGAGATTTGCTCCGATGACATTTGTACCGGTGACATTTACTCTTATGACAATTGTCCTGGTGACATTTGCTCCGGTGACAGTTGCTCCATCGACATTGCTCTGGTTACGTTACATTAGCTCTTGTGATATTTGCTCTGGTGTTATTTGCTCTAGTGACGTTTGTTCTGGTGACATACCTGAGGTCGACAGACTGACTCGAGCCCGTGAAGTGAGATCAACGGAGTGAGATCAGTAGAGTGACAGGGTGACCGTGAATACCATTTTGGTAAAAAATATAATCGGAGCACAAGAGCAGTTTATTTAGTTACATGTTCACTGACCAGACGTTATTTATATACGAATCATTTCGTGTTAACCCGTTGGTGTGTTTTGTGTCCAGGATATGGTGAACAGAACGTCCCTGCGAAGGAAATCAATTAGGGCATATCATTTGGGGCTTTCGATATATAGATGATTTTGAATTAACATTTCAAGTACATGCCATTCTGGCAATCTTCGAAAAAAGTTCCTCCTTTCGAGAGCGGCCATAACGAAAGGATTTGTATGTAAAAAAAAGTCGCTGATTAGTGAGTGTTATTTAGTTACGGTTTTAAACGGAGTGACGAATGTTACTTATTATAATCCACGCTGTTACGCTGCAGCCGAAACCTCATCTTGACTATGTTAAGAGTATTGTCGGTGTTGCAGCCGGTACCTATAGTCTCTGTATGTAATGTGGATGTCTTGCGAATCAAACAACACAGCATCTCGCTATTAACTTATTCGCAATGTGACAGAAATCACAAAGTCATCTGCAAGCAACCTGTCACCTGAAACAAATATATAGTGATTTATCAGTTAAGATATAGAAAATAAATTGATATTTATGTATTTATTTATTTTTTATTTATTTGTTATTATTATGTCTTTATATATTAGCAGTAAGTGGACTACCGATGTCTCCATAAGTCTTTTATACATAATAAGTATGTAACAAAAATAAACAACTTTGAAAGTGATTAAGATTGGTGTGTGCAGATAATGCAAATGGTGTTTTCACCAGTAATAATTGTTCTTATAAGACTAAGTTCGACAATGTCAGATCATAAAGGTCATGCGATGCATATTAACCATTGTCGGGGACAAAGCCGAAAATCACTAGGAATTGACAAGCTCTATCTAAAATTAGATCTAGTTTGCTGCCTTGTATTACCATTTTGCATGCTTTACCGATATTGTGCTATTGTTGTCTCGTGAGCTAAATCAAATTAATCGTTTGTCGATCATCTAGACCTAAAGACCTAAATAAATACCGCCTAAACGTTATTTACTTATTGTCCTACATGCTGATTAAAATAATTGGATTTGCCATATCGATATAATGTCTCTAAACTCTTTACATAACTCGACACTTTGAACTGAAAGAGTGATGCTATAATATATAGTATAATAGTGTGTGTTGTTTAGCGCCGACTACAGCCTTTGGACGGAATCGGTACTACTCTATTATTTTCCTTGGGTCAATTCGGAATCATTTTGGTGTTTCTCTTCCCAGACATCTTTTTGGAGAAACAGTTCTACAGTGACAACACAAACGTATCCATGGCAGCAAGTTATTGTCAAGGCTTATCCACGGGAGTTGCCAATTGCAACTAACGTGTTTTATTGTTCAATTGGACATGACGTATAGTTTAACCTGATCGCCGTCCCGTTTGCTAAGACATATTCATTTGGCGTAGTGTGCAATTATGTCACATTGATAGTTTTAATCTAATTCAATCATAGTCTACATTTCAATATTTACAGACAAAATAAATATTTCACTCTATTTTAAAAACATTCTTAATATTCTTTAGTAAAATTATCTCCACATGTTTTGTTTTACTTTGATGTACGGTAATATTAACTTGTTATTAACAACTTACCCAAAGCGCTGAACGTCGCAGAGGTTGATACAGGACTGTACAAAAATTGTGGATATAATGAGGATCCTACCCAGTCACATGGGTCCGGGGCTTCTAAAACCATCAGCCAACCACCCATTATGCAATTGATTTGGAACCCTTTTATCAAAAAGGTTTTGTCCGGGCTGCAATGGAATCGGATATTGAGACAACACTGTCAATTAATACCACATTTCTTCTTCAGGGCAAAAATTGTTTAGAAAAGATCAGGGGGATTATGTGATTGGCAATTCGTTACACATTTGAACAAAAGGAGTTCATGGGATCTTGGGATTAAATTTATTTCTTGTTTGACGCAGTATTTTCCAGATTACTAAACTGAAATTTATTTTTTAAGCTTTCTAAAAATTATTTTGAAAATTGGTCCGGGATTTTTTATGCTAGCTTTGAGGTTTATTCCTTACATCTCGTGGATTTTAAATCCACTGGTGCTCAACCCGGTCCATGGAGACGAGATCAGGCGATCTGAGGAGAACCATGTTTGATCGTTAGTGTTCCGTCCGTCAAAAACCAGTCGGATTTGTTCAGTTCCGTTTGTTAGTAAAATCAACTGTACCTGTGAATGAAAATATAGAACAGAATATTAAAAAATGTGCCATTTACACGAAAGCTGTGCATTGGCTGAGTTTACATATGATTCACGCTATCTTCCAACTATAATCGCCACGGCATGTGCAAGCGACTATTACGGAAAAATCTTAAAGGATCCTCTAAGATTTTGGACATCCTATAAGATAATGACAAAATCCTATAGAATAAATACGAAAACCTATATAATTCTTTTAAGAATTAAGGTTTGCTGTTTATCGAAAAATGGTATGCGGTCAATGTTGTATAGTTATATGATGGCAACTTGTTTACCAAACAATACATTAACTAGAGGCTGTCGGGACCTAGCATTGGGTACGAGTATTACTCGAATCACTAATAAATACCCTCAACCCACCAATCCCCACCTCAATAGCCGTTAGCCCATTTCTCGAACGAAATAAATCCCAAAGGTTAATAGTGCTGCCGAATTATCTCTGCCCGGAATGAGCGACATTAAATCTGTATGGTACGGGGCACAATAATCCGTTCTTCGAATCACGAATAAAGACAAAACACGGGATTTGTTTGATCGAGGCACAACTATTGATCTCGCTGTAGTAATATATCCGCCTGCAATGATCGTCTTTCCACCCCATAAGATATGTAAACCAATAACCTTTAAACTATTTCTCCAACGAAGAAATTCCAAAGGTAAATGGTGCTGCATAAGTATATCTCAAACCGGAATGGAATTCATTGAATCTGTTATCTGTGGCACAATAACCTGTTCGAATCACGAATAACGACAAAAGAAAAAAAAAAGAATGAAAAACCGGATTCGATATTCAAATCACAAATGTTAAACGTTGCTGTAAAAAATTATCTAGACTAAATGCCGACAAAAAAATGATTCGTTATTTAAGTCACTAAGGTTGATAGTGCTGTATAAATATATCTGCCAGGAATGAGGGGCTTCCCACCCCAGAACAAACATAGTTCAATAGCCTTAACCCGATTCCTGGAATAAAAGTGAATCCCTATCCGAATCAGTATTAAGGGTAATGGAACTGTAGAATTTCCCCCGTATGATATGTAGACTAAATAGTCAAATTGCATATGTTTATGAGTGTGTTAAAGTTTGCCATGCTCGGACCGAGCGACTTCCCACCTGAATTGTGTTTACACAAATATATTCCTGCATGGTATGCTTTTTACCCCTTCCATACGGTCTGGATAACAACACACACAAACTAGGAATCGTTATTTATTTAATTGAATCGTGAGCTACTGTTTACAATGATAACTTGAATGTTCAACGAACATGCTCTAAATTAATACTTTATTAGTCAGCACAATATATATATTAAAGTGATTGTGGACACATTAAGGCTATCCGCTTCCGGTGAGAAAACACGAATTGTTTACTGAATCGAGAACTTCGATTTGCATTGTTAATTGGCGCGTACAAAGAAAAATACAACAGATACTACTTCCGTATACACGATCACTACTGGACATCGCGGAGACCGTAAAATAAATATCCACTTCCTGTGGAAAACGGTGAAGTATTAACTGAATGAAGAAAAGCTGTTAGCTTCCTCAGATACCACATCCCTTTTCAGTATGCGACACTTCCAAATCAAGTATACACTTTCCATTGAAAACAGCGAACTGTTAACACAATGTCAACTGCTATATTAATTGTTAAATAGGATTGGACAAAGAAAATTACACTAGATAAAAACATTTTTACTAATTACTTTATGTCTTAAGACATTATGAATACATACACATTTTCAACTTCGGGTGGAAATTGGCGATTGCCAACTGGCGTCACACTCGATTATAGTTCTTAACAAAATGGTGTGTTGTCTTGTTTTATTTGTTCTGCTCCTGAAAAGAATTTTTGGGGTGGAGTATTTGGTATTGATGTGAAGTAATTGATTGGATGTTTCTGGTCACTGTACTATTATAGCCTAAGTGGTCACATTGGTGTATTTACCACCATTTGATGGAGGGGTGTTTCGGCTGTTTACATTCTGAAGGTAGCTGGACAACCCCTCTCGCACTGCCGGCTTTGTAGCTGAAAATTGTCATCCCCTGTCAAGATTTTTATGTTGAACTCCAAAAGGACCCATTAAGGTACGTGCCAGGTGTTTTCGCTCAACGCAAGCTTTGGAGAGAGCTGTGGAGCCAAACGTTAACATTAAGACATTAATAGTGGTCTTGTGCCAATTAAGCAGCTCAATCGCTAGCTGCTGTTTGAATTGCTAAATGACAAGTACAAAAAAATCTACAGCTTACACAACATCCATGTCCAATACACGGCCACAACATAGTATTCAAGATAGTTAAATCAGCTAATGGTTAACTAAATCGTCAACTGTTGTTTGAATTGTGAACTGCGTCAACAGGCAAAACGAAAAGATACAACCCCCATAACTCTCCTAATGAAACCCTTTAGGGTTATTCAGTCATGGCTCTGGTGGAACCCTGTATGGTTCTATATGGAACCCTGACGGCAACTAGTCCTTCTGTCCTTCGTATATATCAAAGAACCGTCATTTGTGATTCGAGGAACTGGTTAAAAGGAATACCTTACCACATGAAAAGTCTCTCATTCCGCAGAGATCACTTCAACATTTGAGTTACGAATAGCGAATCATGTTTCGTTTTCGCTATTCGTGATTCGAGGAATGTGTCAAAGGGTATTGGTCTACAAACCCTACGGGTTCGAACCTGCTTAATCCTGGCACAGATATTTCTACAGCATAATCCCCCTATGTGATTTGGATAAGAATCCAAATTTTTCTGTTGTCATTATTTTCGAGGATCAGGTAAACTGATATTGGTCTAAAAGCCATAGGATTTTAAAGCCGCTAATTCCGGGTAGACGTATTTCAACGGCACACGTATGTAGAACAAACACGTGTATTTAAAATAATTTCCTCATTGCCTATTACGTGTCTAGATGTCAAATAATTTGATCACATCATCAGGCTTTTTTAGTACAATTTAGTTGAATGCAGAAACACTACTTAGTATATGGACACCATGAAATGGAAAAACGCATTGTTTAATATTCAGACCCCTCATCAGTTATTTGATCTCACGTAAACCATATACAAGGAAAGTATCCCATAAACGATTTTATTATTAAAGAACGTGTAAGTTTGTTTATTTGTTTGATTGGGGTATAACGTCGTACTCGAGGGTATTTCACTTATGTGACGACGGATTGTCCTCTTCATAATGCTCCTGGTCTAATTACGGTGGGAAACCGGGAAGAAAACCTCGTAAAAACCACCCCCAGCGATTGCCGGAGCCACATCGTGTGACTCGCTCATATACCTGAGGGTCGACAGACCGACTCGATCCTGTGAACCGTACATCGAAGTAGGCTTTAGTAAGCGCGCTCGCTAACCACTAAGCCACTGCTGCTGGCCCGAATGTGTAAGACACTATACATGTTTGTTCCGCTACATTAGTTATCCATTCAATAGATGTAACTATCTATTCAGCAACAGCAGGTAGATTCCGTATTGAAATGACGTTGAAATGACAAAGAGGTCAGCATCTATTACCGTGTGTATGTTCCACTTCGACCAACTGTTTAACAGGGGATTGCGAAATGTTTTATTTATCATCGAGTCTGCTAACAGGACGTCCTTGTATTTCACATAGTTTACGTAACTGCTGTTGTCCCATGCTGCAAAGACCTCCTCCTTGGTTCCACGAGTCGCTCTTAGACCCAACACAGAAATCAAAGCTGAGAATTTGAGAAAAAAAAGTCCTTGAATAGTAATCATTATTGAACGTTTACTCATAGGTTAATTATAACGTCTAAAGACACAACAAATACAACAGAAAATTGTTTAAACAAATGTAGTTTTTATGGTGTCGTACGAATATGGATCATTACTGTGGTCTACATATAGGAAACATGTACTGTAATTTAAAAATTACATTATTTGAAATGTTTGTTTAAGTAATTGGGAGAACTATTTACTTGAATAGAGCAAACCCGTCTGAAACAATTTTATAAAAACTTTTTTATTTTGTTATATTGCGGCAGGACTACGGCACTTACATTGTATGAATGGAGATTAAAGTAGCATACTGAATCCCATCAGGATTAAGTAACAAGTGGCCAAAGCACTTTGATACACAGTAGCTGGAATCAATCAAAGACAAGTGCCATAGATTGACCAAAATCAAGACACCCTAATCTCGACAATTCTGATCTAAATTCATTTACGATTTGTAATTTTTTTAATAATAATTTGTAACATTTGACATATATAGGACATAGTATTCATAATACGGTTACTTGTTCCTATCAATAATCTTGTCACAAGTTCAGCAATGCAAACACTTAAACACTTACTATCCTCTTTAGCATATAAATTCCAAGCGTTGTTGTATGTCCAGATATCTTCACTTGATACAACGGTAGGGATATCCAAATTTTCCAAACACAGGCAATCCGTTTGTTTATCAATCTGGCGAGTTGCTACAAGTGAACAGTTAACCCAAATGCACAAGTTGAGACAGCCAATTGAGGAGCGAAACTTGGTAAATGTCAACATACGAAATGCAAAACGATCTTCATTGTCAATTAATAGCATTTTAAAATACTGTTCTTTAAGCTTTATACAGGCCATCATCGGAAAAAACGCCACACAAAAATATATAATACTTTGGACAAATAACATGATTGCTACACGTCCCAAACCTCAAGTAGATACTGAGTTAAAAGTAAGCCTTCAAGGTATGAAGAAACAGTGTTATCTATCCAAAAACAAAGCAATCACGGATTGAGATATTGGATAACAACAGAACATGACCAGCACATTGACATAGTCCCTGACTCGCTTTCACAAAGTAATGTTTTCTCAGTACTTGTTATGGTATAAATCCTTTAGGATATCAAAAAGCGAGATACAATGTGATTAATGTCCAGCGTAAACTTTAAATCTAGAGCACACTAATGATTATCTGTTAAGGAAAACGGTTAATCTTGACTAGACTCTAAGGAGAATCTATTATTCCAAAGAAATTGACTTTTTCTGGAACCATCGATCAGTGTTTGTTTACAAAGCCACACAGCTTAAGAATTTAGCATGTCCGGATCTGATGTCATTAATTAGGCAGCGTTGGTCGAAATGTTGAAACGTTATTGCAAGCAGTATAATACGTGCTCCTATGAATGTATCTACAGTTGAATGGCATGATTAAGAGTATCGACGCAAAACAAACAAGACTCGCTACTATTTCAACTCACGGTGTGTAATGGCGAACATTTCTGGACGTTCGGGCGGCTAACATGTTCGACATCTTAAAACATTGGTTTTAGTATGAATATTGACTATTTACTCCCATCGATTCCTCGGAAGCGAACTATTCACCATCATCTAATGAATAATATTGAATCTACAAACCCAATGTTTAACAATTTACCAGTTCAATGTTTAGTATGAACTGTGCAGCAATCGTATTTGATTGATTTGAACCATATATTAGCATATGAAAACAGTAAAAATATGCATTTGCACACACCTACTCTCTGTGACATTACCAGAACCACAATGGCTGGTCCTTTCGTGTCTGTGCTAATTATCTAAATAATATGGAGAATAATTCAAACAAAAATCTATGCTGTTCGATGCAACGTAACAGAAAAGCACATTTGTAACAGGTTTTACCATTTTGCATCCATCAAATTATGTAACCTTGGCCGATAGTACTTCGAATTTGGGTGTTTCTAGTTATGATGTGACGACAACAATTAAAGTGACCTACCTATACAGAAACATCTTAACCAGCTACGTAAGTGGCAATCCACGATTTTTAACAATGAAGGCAATGTCGTAGATTGATATATATTATGTTAATATAACCTTAGATAACAATAGAGTGTTCTATTCTCGCTATTGTTTAGCACTGATAATAAAGACAGTCCCAAACACTGGCTCGAAAACATCCGGTATATGAAAACAAGTACAGCATGTTTGAGAATGGAACAATAAACAAATACAGCTGTCTTGTGAATGGAACAATATGCAAATACAGCAGACTTGAGAATGACATAATATACAAATACAGCAGACTTGAGAATGACATAATATACAATTACAGCAGTCTTGAGAATGACATAATATACAAAAACAATATTAAACATGCAGTACCGGCACTTTGTTTTGTTATACCGAAGGCATTAGTGTTTGGAGCAATTTTATCAGTGGTGAAGAATTATTGAAACCAATTATTGTTATTATCTATGGACTGAGATCGGCCAGTGTTGTACAATAGAACACCTTTATGCGACGTATGCTTTATCGGACAACGCTTTCCTGTGAGCGATGAGGAGATATCGTTACGGGCGTAAGAATAATTTTCAATATATATTCTGTTGCATGCTTCCAGAATTATGCATCAGGGGACGGGTGCTCGGAGCACTATTAAATTTAATCCGCTATCACATGACGTCACGCCATGTTGAAGGTCCATCTCTAATATACAGTTGCGGTGGACGAGTTTATTTTAGGGCGAAGGCGTTAGCCTGAGATAAAACATAGAAACTCGTCCACCTCAACTGTCCTAAACTTCGTTATAGACGACAGTCGCTTGAACATTATTAAGATTCCGACTATCGTCGGAAGACTATTGTTCCTGTTCTGTTTATTACTATTATTCCACCGATTTTTTAACTCGCGAATCTCGGTAACCGCTACAGCTACGGTTTTGAATTTTTGTGTACATTCG
>JAVFBX010227831.1:0-10991 GCA_034783855.1 Mopalia kennerleyi | reverse complement strand
ACCCAGTACTTCTTCTTTCTCTCAAGATGTCTTACCCAGTACTTCTTCTTTCTCTCAAGATGTCTATAGGTTACCCAGTACTTCTTTCTCCCAAGATGTCTATAGGTTACCCAGTACTTCTTCTTTCTCTCAAGATGTCTATAGGTTACCCAGTACTTCTTTATCTGAAGATGTCTCTAGGTTACCCAGTACTTCTTCTTTCTCTCAAGATGTCTTACCCAGTACTTCTTCTTTCTCTCAAGATGTCTATAGGTTACCCATAACAACTAGAGTTTAAGATCTATTCAGAAACTTGTCTCTTTTGAGTGTATCTAAAACAGGAAATGATCGGTTTTAAATGATCAACATCCCTGTGTCATTGTCATTAATTTGTAAATAACAATGGTTATCTTGTTCATTCAATTAGAAGATTTGGAGCCGATTTCATGAAAGGTTTCTTATTTAGTTACTTGCTAGTCCCTATCTACATACTTTTGTCAGCAGTCAACTTAGCTAGTAACTAGCCATAACAAGCGTTCATGAAATCGGCCCCTGACCATGCCTATTTGTTTGTTTGATTGATTGGGGTGAAACATTGTATTCAAAGGTATTTCACTTATACAACGACAGATTGTCCACTTCACACTGTTCCTTGCCTTATAACGGTGGAAAACTGGGAAGAAAAAAATGTTGCATATTACAACACAGGTCTTAATACTTTCATTTTCTACCAAACCTCTCCTCGATGATGAAGTGAGAATGTTAACTGTCATTTACAGTCTCACTTCCTCATACAGGAGCGGTTTGGTTAAACTTGGATGCCCTCATGAAGATATGTTGTAACATTTGGCAACTAAACAAATTTGTATGAAATTATCAAAAGTAATCTTAATTTGTTTATAGCACTTGTAATACTGGTTATATTCCTCTCCCCCCAGCAGAATAGCACAGAATCCATTCACAATGGTCATATGCAAGCCATTTTAATTGCTCGGTTATTTCTTTGTTTTGCTTTTCTCTGTAGGATGACTTACTCTAGCATATTTTCCAGTCTGTTGTCTAAGCTCTTTAGTTTTAAAATAGACTGGCACTATATGAATTGTTGTTTTGTTTGATTGGGATTTAATGTCGTACTCAAGGGTATTTCACTCTTACGCCAACGATTCTCCATTTTACACTGTACTTTTTAAATACAGCGGAATACCCTGCAAAGACGATCCCTTGCGATTACTGAAGCCACTTCAAGTGACTCACTCATATACCTGATAGTCGACGGTACATCGAAGTGGATTGTTTATCAGAAGAGTAATAACATTTGGGCCAAGAACAGGAAACAGACGAATAAAGTTCATTTTCAGCACACATGGTCTTTATTTATGGAATTATTCACCAACAAAACTGCATCAGATATAAATCACATCCAGCACCATACATCAACCATGTGACAATGTCTGCAGAATTTCACAGATACTCTTCTCGCTTGTACAGACACCCAGACAAACATGCAGACTCATCGAACATAGCACCACTCACACAAATCTCTACTTTTGGAAAATTTAGAATATATTTCGGTCGACACATTTAATCAGTTTATAAAAAGGCCAAAAATGGAATCTATGCAACAGGCTAATATAGCCGAAGATGAAACCTGCCAGGAAGAGCACGGGTCCCAATCCTGGAGGGTTGGTCTGTGAAATTCTGCTTTAGACATGTACAGCTTTTATTGGACAACTAGCTACACAAATTTCATAACAATGTTCTCTTTCAGGAGACGCGAAGCATGGTCCAATTTTACAAAACCTCTGTATGCCAATATTTATATACAGTGAGTTACACAAAATGATATTAACAATGCTTGCATCACAGGTTCTAGACTCAACTCTGTAACCACCCAAAACAAGACTATATTGGGATTGGAATATTAACCCCAATCCCCGTTAAAATTTATCAACAGAAGTGACACTTTCTGTCAGCAAATATGTGACAAAAAAATCATTTAAATATAAATTGTCTTGTTTTCTTTCAAAAAATATATCTTCTAATTTTTTATTTCATACTTTGGGTTTCCCTTGAGTCTACAATCGTGAGAATATTTGTGAGCTTTCACAGACAAAATGACCAACAAGCAAATAAAATAGGTCTCATTTATATATATATATTTTTTACAAACGGTTGAAATGGAAAAGAGCATGACCTATGAGGCATAATGATAACAAAGCACTTGAGGATGGATGAGTAGTTTTTGAGGGTCATTGACCATGAAAATCACTAGGGGAAGTAACTCTTTACAAGTTAATTCCAGTGTAGTTTACAACAAATCTTTACTTTAAATTACAATAAAATATACAAAAACAAATCTTCGATCAATGCTGTAAATAAAAACTATACATTTAATTTCCAAAATTCATAAAATCATGCAAATTATCTGAACTTGTTTTAATGTAAGCAAGTTCAGTAATATATAGGTCACACTCATTTCCAGCATGTGACCTGGTTTCAAAAACGTACCTAGCTTAAGACGATTTACCACAGCTAAGTGAATTAAAATATATTATATGGTAGTCATTAAGATGCTTAAACTAACTTCGTTTTAGGAAACTTGGCACAGTGAGGATATAGTAATATTCCATCCAGCTGATCGAAATAATGCCCCAACCCTATTCCCCATAGACCCAGCCCCTGACAAGAGGGCGTATTATAACCCATTACCCACCCTTCCCAACCCATGCAAAAATAAAGCATTATTTTCTCCCCTATCAGCTGGATGCAATCTAACATTGACAATGTCAAACTTTAGAATATTCATACTTTTGCACATTAAATATTTGATATCTCCATAGTATTTTACAAGATCGCACAATTTCAAAGGCAATAAATCCCAAAACGGATATTAAAACAGGATCGTTTGATTACATTACCAACTATATACACTATGGTACAACTCTAAGGTAAAACCAGGATTCCTCTGGCTAAAACAAAGAGTAAGTTATGCAACCTTTTCCACTTTGATTGATTGCTATGTTTTTAACCCGTGCTTTAAGCCTATCAGTTACATGACAAGGATGTACTAAAACAGTAAATAGCCACATGAACACCACAATAAAATGTGAAGCGTGTTGGCTGCGTTAGTTAATTTATGTCCTTCGAATGCCATTAAAAGACAAGTTGTAGATTAGTTTTAATCCAAAAGCTCTAGATTTGTCTGTTCACAGCAATTTATAAAGATATCTCAGAATAAAAAATAATTGTTGACCAACTTCGATTTCTATGCAATCAATTAATACATACTGACCCAATTTACTGGCTTAACGCTTCCCCTGTATGGGGAGCTAAATGCACAGGTATATCACAACTGTTTTTGTTTGTTTGTTTTGTTTGTTTGGTGATTAACGTCGTACTCCAGGGTATTTCACTTATATGACGACGGAGACAAAAATAAAACATACAAACAGATCAGCTTACTGTTCCCTTTAGTTCTGAGAACACCAGGGCAACAGAAACCTCTTTTCTCGCATCTTACGATCGACTGAGGAAACCAAAACTAAAACTGTAACCTACTTAATATGTAACGGTATACATTACACTATTTTAATTTATCTTGATTATGTTTGGAATATGCTAAACCTGTTTTATCCTAGTTTAGTTTTCCGCCCTATGGCACAGTTAAGTATAGTTCAAGTATATTTATGCCTTCAGCTATCACCTATCAAGGAACAGTAATTTTTCCAACAAAGCCTTTGAATACAATACTTCACATAATGGTGGTGTTACTGTTCACACTGAGAAAGTACACCACCGTCATATAGATGAAATAGCCTAATCATGGGGTTAAACCCCAATCAATCAATCATCTTGGAAAAAGAAAAGTGTCTAAACTATTGTTCAATCATTCAATAACTAATTTAAAATCAACGACTATTATTACTTGCATAATAGGGAAGTTGAAATTTGTACTGCAGCTAATCTACATTCTTTGGTTGTTTACATCTTAAATTTATGAATCTTCACACGTACAAAAAAAAAATACCCTGTTTTAAACCAGTTTTTTTCCAATGCTGATAAGTTGTTTGAAATTTGTGATGAAGTCTGTTGTTACAATTTGTCTAATGCAATCAGAACATTGACTACATTTTTTTCCTCTAATCCAAAAAGTTAATAAATTTTTATATTTTAACTCTGTAATTTAGGAAAATGTGCAGGTTATTGCATACAGCATTACAACCCATTTACACATATCTTAAAAATTCTCTAAGCAGGTCATCCTCAATAATTTCAGGTGTAACCTTAACTTTTAAGAAAATAAACCATCGCTTGCATTTGTCACTGATAAGTTAACATAAAAGCACATTTGTAATAAATAATGCAAAACTGCTTTATTTATTCTTCTGATGTCTGGAATGACTCCAACTCAGTTTATTAAGTTTAATTTGTCCTAAATTATTTTATGTTTCCAAATGATGCCTGCATTTAAGTCAGAACCACCAAAGCTTCAGTTGCTTCTGTTTGTTCACTTGGTTGTGGTTTAACTTCATACTCAAATATATTTCAGTTATTACCCACTTCTCGATGCCCCTTACTTCAATAGGGTGGAAAACGGAGTGGAAAACTTAATAATAAAAAATAAAATAAAAAATAATGCCCCCGTCTGATATCATCAGCTCCCTCAAATAATACCAGGGGCCGTATTCACAAAACTACTTAAGTATTTCTTCAAGTTACACAATATTTAACCTTATTTCAGCCTTTCATTTTCCCTGGAAAAAAGTTCAAAGTGAAATAATTAAGTTAACAATTTGCAACTTCCCTTAAAATGATGCTTGAACATTTGTTAAGTTTTTCTTAACTTCAATAAATACTTAAGTAGCTTTGTGAATACTGACCCAGTGGACAACGGGTGGACTTTAACCCTAGAGGGGTACATCAAAAGAGATTTACAGGTACAACACACTTCAAAAGGATTGTGTCAGTTTGATATAATAATATAAGTGAATATGTTCACACTTCAAGTTCAATATACCATTTTCCAGATTATGTTTCATGATGATATATGTATAGATGGTCAGACAATGTACAGAGCATCCGAATACATCATGATTGACTTCAATATCGTTATTATCATAGGGCTATGATAAAGGTATTGCTCATGTCAAACTCAAACTAGTTGTAACTGAAACGATTATATAGGTGTTGAGCTTCACTTTCTGAATATTATTTTGCTATCGTCCACTCCTGTGGTTTCCTTAACTTGATGTTATTTAAGCTGCAGACTTCAACTGATTCATCGGTGTAAAGTGCCGTTCAAAATGGTATTTCGCTTATATACCTGTGTACTCGGTCTGTGTACTCCAACAGTAAATAGGCATACTACCCCATCCATAAAACGACAAGTGTCTTGCAGTGTTGGAAAATTGGTGTTCCTCCAGTGCTTAGACAGTAGTTTATGTTAGGAACATACCCCCCTTATTCAGAGGTAGACTGTTGCCTTCACTTCCCTGATTTCATTAAGTTAAATCCGTATTCTCCTTTTTGAAGATTGTCAACTTGGAACTAGTAACATGGACTTTCGCTTTCAAAATTACTGGACTGTTGTCTGTTGAATAAGCTTCACTTTTGAAGTATTATTGAGTTGTAGATTGTTCAACTGTTCTTTCACTTTCTAACTTTCCTCACAGCTTTCCTAATTCTCCTCCCAGCCATGGAACCAGAGCCCTGCACGCTAAACAAGTTTTTCTCCGCACTGTGAAGAATAAAAAAAAGACACAAGTTAAAAAAAAGGACAGAATGAAGGAAAACAATATCTGTAGGTCGGTTATCCTCATTCTAATCAATTTGTTGTGTGTTTAATGTCATATTATTTCATTTAAATAAAGTAGAAAACTGAGATAAAACCTTCTAAAAACCCATGGGATTGCCAAGCCTACTGGTTACATTGAGGGGTAAAGCAACAGGTCAGAGTGTCTTCTGAGACAATCGGAACCGCTATTTTGTGGATGAGTTGTAAACTTACTTGTATGTAAAGGGTGTAGAGGAGTTAGTTGGTGTAGCAGAGAAGTTGAAGGCTTGAGCTGGTTGTTGACCAGGCTGGGGTTGTCCAAACACTGGATTCTGTGACTGAGGGGGTTGAGGGGCTGTTGCAGCAGATGGTCCAGCATCCTGAAACAGGGAAAAAACTAAATATTTAGGAAATTGCGTTTTCATTTGATTGGGTTAAGTCCTTGTAAAGGCTATATTAGGCAAACAGCAACATGTCAACACGCTGGAGGAAACACTTTTCATTGACGATCAGGTTTACAAAATCAGTGGCAAAATGCAAATTTAAAATAACACTGCAAAGAATTTGGGAAACCTATAAATCGGTCCTCCTAAAACAAGTTTGCATTACCATGGTATGATGTCATTTGGTCCAATCTCCACAATAGCAAAGGCATGTATTTAGTGCAACACTTTAAGGTTTGTGTGTTTGATTGGGGTGTAACATCGTACTCAAGGGTGTTTCACTCCTATGACAACGGATTGTCCACTTCACAATGTTCCTTGCCTTATTATGGTGGAAAACTGAGAGGAAACCTCATAAAAACCACCCCTGCAATTGCCAGAACCACATCTTGTGACTCACTCATATACCTGAGGGCTGACAGACAGACTCAATCCCGTGAACGGTACATCAAAGTAGGCGTTAGAAAGCGCACTCCATAACCACTACCCCCACACTTTAAGGGGTCAAACCAGAAACAAAACTCCACAAATATACAATAGGAAAAGGTGTTTTGTCAGACGTTAACAAACTTACAGCTTTAGCTCCAAACTGGAAAACGCCAGAGCTGGGTGCTGGAGCTGAGCCTCCAAAGTTAAAGCTGGTACTGGTACTGAAGTTGAAACCACCTGTAAGGTATTCAAAATAACAATTAAATATTCGTAAATTGAAATATTTTAGAGTAACCTGCTTATAACCAGATCTCAAAACACCCTAACCAGTCCCAAAAGTTATATTGATACTTTTGACAAAAAAATAATTTTTGTTTCATGAAATCTGTCAATCGCAGATCTATAAAGAATTTTATTTATTATCAAGTTACAGGGATATGGTATAATAGTAACTTTTGTGTTTAATGAAAACTAGGAGCATGTTTGGTTGTTACCTGCGCTTGGAGTTGCATTATTTGAGGTAGTGGTTGGTGCAGGACTACCAAATGCTGGAACAGTTGAACTACCGAAGCCACCACCACTACCAAAGGCTGGTGCAGAAGCACTATTGAATCCACCAAAGGAAGAAGTAGAGTCTGCCCCAAATATGGTTCCGAATGCTGGAGCGCTTGTCCCCCCAAATGTATTAACTTTAGCCCCAAATAAGGAAGTTGCTTGATTTTTCTGTTCAGTGCTTGCTCCAAATGAAGCCGTGACAGAATTAGTTCCAAATGCTGGAGTGGCCTGCCCGAACGCTGGAGTAGACATGGTACCAAATAGGGAGCCTCCTGTAGCCGAAGGAGCTCCACCAAAACTCGACGAACCTCCAAATGTTGGTGTTGTACTTCCTGATGTAATACTGTTAAAGCCTCCTTCAAATAAAACAATGTATGTTTGGTTTATTCTAAACATCTTGATGACCATATATACACTTATATATTCTTTACCATATGTGAAATAGTCATAACCTTAGCTCCGAATGAATGTCAGTAGGTTACCCACCCAAAACTCTAGATTAGGATCAATTCAGAAACTCTTTGCAAGGCATTTATCTAGAAGTGAACAGAAGGGCATTCATTGGTTTACTTCCATGCAGCCCTGTGACCGTGTCAAAAATTAATTGGCATATAAATTAAAATAAAGTGTATTCGCTCAAAAAATATTTGGAATTAAACAGTGCAATTTTTTTTTTTTTAAATCTGATCTAGGGTTAGGTAACAAACTATAAAATGACAAGATAGAATTTATCTGAACTTTTTAATAATTGCTTTGTACAATAGAGGATGCATTGATTAGGATTTCAGTTCATTTCACTCATATGACTGTGTGCGGGCCATTAAGGTGAAACAAAACCACTCTACTTACAACAAACAAAGACAACAAAAGACAATCACAAGAATTAGATTTAATTCTATGACACCACAAATATATTGACTTCATGTTACACTTTTGCTCTGAAAGCACCAGGGCAACAGGTAGCTCCGGCCTAGATATCCAAAACACACCGGATAGCACTATCATCTTAGTAAAATGAGGGAGTTCTAAGGTAGATTACCTGTGCCCAAAGGTGCGTTTGATGGTGGTGCGGAGCTGGCTGGTTGTTGACCAAATTTAAACAAGTCATTTGTAAGACCTCCACTCTTCACATCTGAAATTGTGTACAAGAAAATTAAAACAAATTAGAACATTTGTGATATCAGAAAGAATTAAAGCCATCTCCAGTTTAAAACTGACATGTCTCTCAATATTACTTTTTATCAATACTTTTTAGGGCCCAGAAAGTATTCTGAATATCAACACTAAGTCACAATGATTTGAATCCAAGGGCTTAGGCAGACACCCGTCCAAATGGACACCCTGAAGTGAACAATTGCCTCATTCGGACACCCTGTTTTAAGAAACTTTAACATGCAGGAGATAGCAAAATTGTTTAAATTGGACACCCAATTATTTGAGAAGTGAAGCAAAAAGACCATTCTGGACACCCAACTTCTAATTTTTAGCTTACCCCCTGTTTGAATCTCCAATCAAAATTGTAAGCTTTGATCTTACCCCTTTTACTAAATGTCAAACAAGGAAGAAAATAAAAATAATGTTCTTGTCAGACCTAGGACTCATTACACAAGACAATGTGATAGAGGATATACCAGCAGGCTGTTATGGTTTTGTCTACACAAGTCCACACAAATCAAGACTTTTTAGTCATAGTGATTGAACAAAAATAACAGGAAATAAAACAGTATGTTCCACTTGAATGTCCAAAAAGGGCAGTAAAATAATACTTGAGCAACATATAAAGAAACTTCCTGCCGAACACAATGTACCACATGTAGATGAAATGGACATACAGAAAATAGCATTCTCTTCCCAGTAGAACCTTAGTATTCCATATTGTATTCTAATGTAAAGCACTCACCTGTGGTGTTTGAAGAAGATCCAAAAACTGGAGCAGACAAACCACCTTGGGAAGTAAAGTTGAAGGATTTCTTTGCTGTAGGCTCAGAATCAACTGTGAAAGAAATTAACAGGATTGACTCAAAAGGTATTGTGATTTTTCAAAGCTTGACAAAGACCATTCATAAGGCACTCAAAAGAAAGTCCTGTCAAGATATAGTTCTGCATGTGTGAAGAAATTCAAACGACAACATGGTTTCCCTGATCTGTTAAGGGTTTGGGTCTGTTCGCTGGATCAGATTTTACATTATACTTAAGGTGATTTCACTCATAGCACCAGTGCAGTTTCTGAAGGAGTCCGTGCACAGACAACGAAACAAGACTGGACAATCTCAAGGCACAAAATCAAAAGCCACAACAGATAAATGTTTGTGTTGCCCCATAGTTCAGAGAGCACCAGGGGCCAGTTGATCAAAAGAAATTTTAAGGCCAACACCAGATTAAATAGCTAATATTGGGTAAGAGATAGTCCTTCAAACATGGCGTGACATCGTCTAACAAAGGATTAAATTTAATACCGCTTCAATAAACCAGCCCCTGGGCAACAGTGCTGAAACGGGTATGAATTTGGTAATTTTTTTACAGCTTTTAAGGTGACCAATCTGCAACTATTCGGTTAGTTTGTTTAAGAGGCATTTAGAAGTTGGTTGTAACATTCAACACAAGACTTTTTGTATGGATGACAAACTTCTGTTTAACATCAAAGCGACGTTTCGATGTAGTTACTAACATCGTTATGCTTGATAATGATGTTAGTAACTACATCAAAATGTCGCTCTGATATTAAACAGAAGTTGTCATCCATAAAAAAGTCTTGTGTTGAATAATCGGATAGTGATTTTACTTTTCAAATACCTTCAAATTTGTAACCATTCACAGGTACTTGATTAACCATTTCAGCACTTTGTATAACTAACTATAAGAGGATTGATTGATTGATTGGTGTTTTATGCCATGCTTAAGGGTATTTCACTTATATGACGGCGATGTATTTCAACAATAATTGACACTGGCACAAGATGTGAAGCATTTTCATAATGTTGGATAATAAATTTTCCTCCATTGCTAAGTAAACACAGCATTGCAACAAACTGTCCTTACCCAGAGGGCTAACTATGAGAGGAAAATATTTAAATTTTCACATAATTGGTTGCCCTTGATTTAGCTCCTGTAAAGCATATTTGACAAGAGCATTAATTAGGACATAGCGAATGTTAAGAAGAAAAGAAAAAAAAATACAAATGACAGACAAAAATGACAACAAAATAATATTGTATTCATGCCCCAAACTTACCATCATCACTAGTTCTCTTCACCGCTAACCCAGTTTGTGAATTCCCTGTTTTTAAACTATTAAAACCTGTAAATGCTGTATGAGGCTGAGACACAACACTTTGGGAATCGGGCTTCACTGAAAAAGCACCAAAAGTTGTCTTTGAATCTACAAAATAAGGTTTTTCTTTATTAAATGATCATAAAATGGTTAGTTAACTATGTGAAACATTGGGCTTTTATCTTTGACTGTTGTGGAAATAAACGAACAATTTTGAGGAAAAGATAACCTAACAACCAAATAGAAAAATAGTTTTTTGACTGGCTTTAAGAGTCTTAATCAAGGGTTTTTAGTTCACATGACAATGTTAAGGTGTGCAAAAACCAGGTGGCGAGATCGGCACTCGCCAAAATTTCGAAAATAGAAACTCTTAAAAAAATAGTGTATCAAACGGGAGGGGTTACTGGAATAATTTACCAATAATCTTTAAGAATGCCTCACCTTTACCATTTTTTGTAGGCTACTTTTTTAATCAACAAAATATTATGGGTGTAACGATTCACCGATATATTGATATGTATCGATACAGTTGCCCACGATA
>JAVFBX010227830.1:0-20671 GCA_034783855.1 Mopalia kennerleyi | reverse complement strand
GCAAGGTTTATATAAGAACCATTCTTAATTGGGGATTGGGGGGGTCATTGACAGGGCAATACAATATTATGCTTATTCGTCTATACAGCGAAAGTCCTTTCCCATTCCATGCATAACAATATCTTATCACGATTTGGAAATAACAATGTTTTGGGCAAATGTTAGTTACATGTTAGTTACAAGTGACAGACCAATTCTGCAACTACTGAACTAGACCTATTTTCTAAGCTACATATAATTCAAAGTGATAGCCAGTGCGCCTAAAGGTACACCACAGTATTGAGTAACATTTCTGTTTATCGATATAAAATAGTTTTAAACCGGCATATTTTCTTCCATCACTGTTTACTTGTTGTTATCGCAAAGTGGTATTTCCAAATATTACGACAATGTTGTGGCGCACATTTAAGTTGGATAGTCAGGCACATGTTTTTTCTTCTCCATCAAGTAGTGTTAATCGAGCACGTTTTCAATGGTCTGAATAAATTCAATTTAAGCATTTTGTAACACGTTGCACGTTTACAAAATGAGTAAAACAAACTCTTTCAAGTGGTGAAACGTTTTCGTTTTCAATGTCCGCCATAAACACGGTTGGTCGTTCTTCTCGCGCAGGATAAACCATTTTGCTCAATAGCAGAATATCGAAATATTTTAATAGGTTTTTTACTATGGATTTTCTATTTTATCTGCAAGGATGGGTTGGAATGGTCGGTTTGATGGCGTTCGGAAACTCATTTATGTGTTACAAGGATCACAATTTTTTGTCATCAAGGCTCTATACAGACGCACATGGTCAAGGTAGATCCGACAACTGTGAGACTGTCTTAACCATAATACAACAACAACAACAAGCAGACGATTTTTTTTTTGCAAGACTCAGAGGGACTAGGGCAATAGAATTCTACTTGTATTGTCTTCTGACTGTGCGTCAAAAACTTAGAATATGTCTAAATTATGTTTATGTCACGTTATAGTGAGCAACTAGTGGCAGATGGTTTCGTATAGATCCAGGTTAGATCAGCCAGCATAGCTTTTAACGACTTTAGCATGGCCTGTTCACGTCAAAAAACATGATAAAGCAGGTGTTTTCGAACGGGAAAAAGCTGTCCTCGAACGACTGTTATGTATTGAGTCTGCTGGGCAAATCTTACCTTCTTCCGTTGTCTATCGATGGTATTATCCAAAAAATCTCGTCGAATCTGAGGCGATTCTTTAACGTTGACATTCGGCCATGTTGACAATCTACCCAATCAACAGACTGAAATGCGTCACGTGACTTGGGGGGTTTCCCTAAGCTGTACTGCAATGGTCGACATGATAGAGCTGTATCGTCAATAAAGCGTAACACTGCATTGACGATACCTGGATCTAGCATCGGTAAAGATAATGTAGGAAACGTGTCTGTAGTTTTTTGTACTCGTTTTCAGGGACTGATCGAACTCAGAATAACGTAAGACCTAGATGTGTAATATCTAGGTCTTATTTATAAGGGTAGATCTAGCTACGCTCCCCTACCTGCCTTAGTAAAGATATAAAACAGATCAGCTGGTGTTGTTGTTGTACACTAGACCATCCTTACCCGTGTTTTGGTTGAAGAATCTATTTTTGGCAGACTCTCTGAAGCGTCGAGTTGTTGGATTACTGCTGCTACTTTGTCCCTTTTGCCATCGTTTTCCCTTTTTGCTTGTCTTATGCTGTGACACTTTTCCTTTCGACTTACCCATGTTTTAAGTCAAATTTAACAAACCAAAACACACGTGTTGTAGTTGACAGGAAATAGCGCCACCTAGAGAAAACCCAAGGGAGGTAAATCTGTGTCGAATTGAGTCGAATGTGATTTGTGCACCTTGATAAAATCAAGGCAGTGGCGGCGCCAGGAAATTTCAGATGGGGTGGTCCGGGGGGATGGTCCGGGAGGGGGGTGTCCTCACCCCCCTGCCGCTGTTTGGAAAAAAATGACTTTGCCTGATGAAATGGTTTCATTTTAGAGCACTTGATACTCATACTTGTTATCCATATCTCTATATAGCACACTTGTAACTTTCATTAAAAGTTGAAAGTACATGTAATATTATATTTCATGTAATTTACAAACTATGAAATCAAGACCTAATGGTCATAAATGAAAGATACCAACATTGGAATTATCTTTATTTGCAAAGAAAATTTGCAAGAGAACGCACTACTTTTTGGATGAATTAAGAAAGTTTTTTATATATAATAATTTTATTGCTTTGCAGTACCAATTCTTTGTAAAACATATTTACCACCACAAAGCTGTGACGTTCACAAAAAAGCAACAACAACATACTCTGAATATGTAGGCTAACTGAGCTCTGGTGGAAATGAAGTACGGTACACTACAGATCGATTATTTTCTTTTAAATGTCGATGTTTAAGTCCAGTTGACATTCATAAAAAAGACACTTTCTTCAGCACCTTCTTTCGTGCAAAAACATGAGCAAAAGACACAAAAAATTAACCTGCGAAGATTGGCCTACAGCATTTTATTGCTTTCAATACCAGCCTGAAATTAACAAGTTTCCTATAAGGACTGATTGTTACGTAACATTCACAACACCATACCTCGTCTCAGATTGAAAACTGCAATTCAGGTCAAAGTAAATGACGTCACCCAGGGTTTTCCCGACCGAAATCACCACGCGGCAAGCGATTCGACGCGGAAAAATACTGCAGAAGAGTTCGGGCGCGGTGACAATCGCTCGTCGCGTTGTACCGCCACACGCCGCATCGCACCGCACCGCAGGTGTGAACAGCTGATTGACTTAAGCTTGAAGAATCCAAGCGCGGTTATAACCGCACCGCGCCGCAGGTGTGAATGCACCTTAAAGCAGAAAACGCCCACAAGCCCACCGCGCAGCCAATATGTACTGATGCACAATTACTGCCACACTGCCCAGAACACAAAGCGTACATGTCAACCTAGAACTGTTTATAAATGACTGCTATACTCTGAAGAATGTAATCAGCCTGGTACTTTCTGAAGTGCTTGGGGACTGATTCGTCACATACTTACAGATGAATCATAGCTTAAAATTGGACTGTTGGTAAGAGTTTGGTGACCAATGCAGTCAATTGCTTTTAGAGAAACGACTTCGTGACTATAACCGCTCTGATACGTTATCATTTATTATTGAGTGATCATTGACCAGTGTATGAAATCAAAGGGCATGAAATAACATAAGTAAGTTCTGAAATCGGTAGCTATCTATTACATAAAGTAATGATGTTCCGTCATTTTGAACATTTCATATCTGTCATAATATACTTTCTGAAAAACGTAAAAAAGCGTAGGTGTATAGAGTTCTTCTTGGACTTGTTAAACTGTCAAACACTAACTGCCACTAGTTAGGTGTACATTTGGTATGTAGGTAGTTTGATTCACTATATTTCAAATTGAAAGTTTAACTTATAACTGCTGTTTTGTTACCACCCTGCAGGCAATACATTGATGGCAACTTTCAGTTCTCTGGAGCCTTAGTTAAGCGAAAAAAAGAAAGCAAGTTTCGTTCCTGTGACGGCATGCTGGCCCAACGAGTTAATGATCTCTCCCTCGACATCACTAATCAAAACCAAATACAACATAAGACAACCACCGTAGACCTGGGATCTGGGCATAAGGGAATTAGGAAAACCCTCCGAGCTGCAACGAAATTAAAGCTAAACCAATAAAAAGCGAAAACCGATTGAATCCACACCAATCTCCGGAGAAATCTATACTAGAATGCAGTCTCTCGTTTCTTTGGCAGACTGGTTCTGTCTTTATCCTTTTCTATAGAACGCCTCAAGACGCTTTAATCTATTCTCTGTAACAAATATCTGAGCTGAACTTGCCGACAAAACCAAGAGTTTTGGAATTTAATTTATGTATCGAGTCCGACCTACAATAAGCGGCAAAGAACAGATGGATCTTGCAAGGAAAAGCAATGCTCATGCAACATGAGTCACTTTATTGCAGTAACAATCGGTGGCGTGCTGACATGGTGTTGGACATCTGTAGAGGCTATATTTCTACCGAAATTTATATCATTCTACTGGAGCAGTTTCGTTTTTAAAACTACTGCATTATATCACTATTAGCCGCGATATTAATCGTGATAACATCTTTCTGGACTGAAATATAAACATCACCCCGATGAGACTAAGTGTCATTTTACAATGGAAGAAAACTAGCACTGGCCAGGAATGAGGATGAAGGCACGCGGCTAATCCATGGTTACCTGACGTCATACGGACTATTTTAATTTATGATGGATGATTTGTGTATATATCATTTAGTCTATCTGCTTAAATGGCGAATCAATCAGTAATTGTTTATTATTATTATTAATACTTTCTGTACACAGAACTGTATAATATGCTTCTAATCCAATACAATTTTCATCTAAGCGACAGACGTGAAATCGTGATAAGTATAAGGATTGTCACCTCCCTCCTTCAATTACAATCCACAAACGAAAAAACATTATCGGAAGTGGTGTATCTCCGTTTCAAAATATATTAAGATTTCAAAACCTGCTTCCATGCATTGGGATAACTAATCTGAAACATGCTGTAAACGGGAGAAAATCTGGTTGGGCGCTCAACAGTTTTCTGTGCCAGCAACTGTCTTAACGCACACGTTTAGATTCAACAATGGTTTCGGATCGAAATCAGGACGCGGGCTTGAAGGAGAAGAACCTTTCACCCGGAAATGTCATTGTGTTGCAACCCATGCATGCAAATAATTGTATAATCAATCAATCGGATATTCACTTAAGCCTGCCGCGACTAATTGCAATATATTTTCCGTCAGCGACAGCTTTTGCTGCACACGGAGCGATTCCGAGTCTGCGATTCGTCCAAAGTCAGCTGGCATTATACCACGTGGCTAACTGAAAAAAAGCAACAAAGCTCTGTTAGATTTGATGACAGCGAACTAGAAAAGATTTGTTGGAATAGCCAGCTTTTGTTTTGTGAATTCAGTGAACTTTAGCAGAAACAACATTGGCTGTTTTAGTCAATACAAATTTCGTTTGTATCATATGAATTGCCATCTGGCATTAGGTTTGATTGTAGATATGGTCCATATCCTTGAGTGATCATTCCGACATTGTTATAGACTAGGAGCACAACGTTAAACCCCAATCCAGCAATCACTGACAAGTGTGTTTGCAGTAAACGACGTTGTTTACCAATAGGACAAAAATAAATTAACTAAATCCACCCATAGTCTAGGTGAATATTTATAACTTAGATTTATACTTCTGCATTCTATGTAAATTTGAAAACATATCCTGAATGATCATTTAAAAGAGAGGGGGAAAACATCAGAACGTGTAATACACACCAATCCAATTCTAAAAGATATAACGTAGGTGACAGGAATTTTATACTGACAATGTGTATAGAGCTGTTGGTTCAGCGTAATTTTGAAAATTCTGAATTAGCTTTCTTTGCTGTTATGACAGAAATCCATTCAGTGCAAATGTTCTTTACAAATGGCCATCTTACGTTGATCAATGAGGATTCACAGTTCGTCAAAGATATCATATGGGATGTGGCTGTATTGAAGACCGACTAGAACAAGGGTCTGAATGTCGTGATATAACAGTGGTGGTATCAACCCCCCGGCATTTAAAACTGCCAAAATATAATGACTTCTCTAATTAATCTGTGGACATACACATACCGGTTTTATCTTTGACTGAAATATGATCAAGTAACACTGGCTTACAAAAAATAATCAAAGCCATATATTTTCACCCTTTTTTAAAAAACGCTGCTAGAATGAATGCGTATCGATTTGTCCCATACGTTTAAGTCACAATTATATATATTGTTACTTTATAGTATTTAAAGTTATAATAATCTAAATTATATAATTTGTCATATTTTCAAAAGAATTATAAATATTCGCGTTAGTGCCTTTTTTAAACGCCGTAGTACTCTTCAAAAAAGTTATAACAAAATTCTTATGCACCTCTAAGCAATCCAACACCGCTTCTCTTTGGTACAAAGTTTGCCCGCTCAAGATGAAAGTAGTAGGTCAGAATCAAAGCGTAATTAAATTGAGTATGAGAACGCCTTATTACTGCCAGATGGTTGGCTTCCCTTCAGGTGGATGGGAAGTCATTTATTTTTAATAACGGATGAATTAAAGCCACACTATCTAGATTGTGTGGGGAGAATCTAATAATGATGGTATTGGCATCACCTGGACGGCAATTCACTCCGTGTGATCAGTAATATTTCACCAGGTACCTCATATATTCTCTCTAGATTCAGCATATTAAAGACTGTTTAATAGCATCAATTCCCTCTTCCAGTTCCTCAGTTGCGACCAACACCAACACTTTTGTGGTTTAAATACAGAGAGCTTATCTATCACAGATGCAATCGGAATGTTTTTCACAAACTTAGAGCCGATTTCTGACAGACAATAAAGCCAGGCATGTAATTTTGTCTTTCGTCGAGCTTTTATGCTCTGTCTGAAGAAAATTGATTTGCTGAGATTTTGGAAACCCATTCAGTTTTGTTAAGCAGACACGCACACATCAGAACTTGATTTGATTAGTTCTGCCTGTTTACCGCTTAAATAATACATCGTAGTTGAAATTAATTATGAAAGGAAAATGACGGATAACTGGTGGATAATTAGGATTTGCAGAGTCATACGCTCCAATCACACGACTCTTGATTCGCGCTGTTGTCTGCGGTTTGTTCTCAGTTGTAGATTTTCCGTGAGATGAATGACCAGACGTTTACATTCTGTTATAACATGTAAATAACACAAACTGCGATTGTCTTAAGATACAGACGGCAGTTTACTGATCTGGTATATTAAAACAAATCACTCGGCATTACAGTACAATCAATATAACCACACACATGTTGCAAAATTAAATAATTTCCCCACGGTATTATTGCCAATGAAATAGATTAATCCCGTGTATTGACATAGGCGAGTTAATACTCCAGTCATGCTATTTAAGATCAGTCAGCAAATACAATTGATTTGAGGTTAATAAAGCGCTGACAGCTCGTCGTTGAAAAAACACAACCTCCGTTAATGTGACACCTGTTGAAATTTTGCTGAGATCACAAATGTTATGTCAGAAATCCATTAAGTTGAAAGTTCTTAACGGATAGCCATCTTACTCTGACCATTGTTTATTGACACCAGTGTTATGTGTTAAATACAGTTCGTCAAAAAAGCCATATCAAATGTGGCTGTATGGAAGACAGAATATAACAGAGGTCTTATGCCGTGGGATAACTGCGACGCGATTTACCCTAAGGCATTTTAACATGCCAAAATATAATGACGTGTTCTAATTAATCTGTGGACATACACCGGCTTTGTCTCGATCAATACGTGAAATCCAACATCTGTGTCAACAAAGACATTTTTCAAAGGTTGTTGTAAATGAACTTTACTATAATCAATGCATATAAATTTTGCTCACATGAAATCCACAGGTATGTGGAATATTCAAGTCGATACCAATCTCCTAATTGGTTTGTCTTAAAATAAATTAATAGTATTTTCATGATTGCTTCTTATTTTCAAAACGCCTTTTTACGATGTAAAAAATCGTGTACTATACCGTTATATATATTCCACTTCAACCACTAGGTAAAGGTATTAGAAATAAGAAAATGCCTTTCTGCAATGAATCGCTTCAAAACTCTTCACAAATCAATACTGCTTCTTTCTTTGACGATTGCATACTCAAGTTGAGAAAAGTTGGCCACAAACAAAGCGTAAGTCAATTGAATATGATAAGGGCGTGGTTACTGCCAATATGGCTTGCTTCAATTCAGCTGAATGGTAACTTATTTCTTTGTAATAAAGGATGAATCAAAACAACACTCTTCATGGTGAAGGGAGAATCAATGACTCAGTAACTGGTGGCATGTTTATTATATGATAGAATTCCGTCGACTGTAGAAAAAGCCAGACGAAACCATTAAACCCCTATACACTCAATTCCTTGCAATACTGAAGCTTTCTGTAAACTCACCGCTAGGATACAACACCACAGTACCGCAGAGGGAGACCTTCGGACTAGCAATGCTTACTTTACTTAGCACTGGAGGGAGATTAACTTTCCAAAAGTATTGAAACACCACGATCACATCTTGGTTGTGCTAGTTTCAACTATTGTTGGGATACATCGCCGTCATATAAGTCAATTACTCTTTAACATGGCGTAAAAAAACACATTAATCAACTACAGAGGGACATAATTATAATATAGCAGTTACATATTTGTACAAACATTGTAGCCAATGTTAATGTAAATCCCAGACAGAATTCGACCACCCAAACAAGTAGGAGAACTCCACGAAATTGTGTTAAACTCTTCGAAAAATTCCCGAACATGTGTTCTTCCATAATATGTAGTTTGAATGAAGAGAGCTATTCTATGACGGATGCAGGCTGTAGAGATTTCTCAAAGTGAGAACCGATTTCTGAAGAACAAGTCAGGAATTTGGTCCTTTGTTCGGATTTGGAGCAATGTCTCCGGAGATTGATTTTATATCATTTGGAAAAACCATCCCTTTTTGTTAAGCAGAAACGCGGAAACAAGAAGACAACTTAATTTGTTCTGCGGATTTACCTCTATCATAGAGTTTGATTAATAAATAAATAGGACTGTTTACTGAATCGTATCCTCCAATAACATAATTCAAGTTTCGCGCCTTTATCTGCTGTTTGTTTTTAGATGTTGATTTTCCTGAAAATTATTGACCTTCAACTGGCATATTGTAGTGACATATAAACAAAACAAACTAAGATTGTCTCAAGATGCTGGGTATAACCAAACCGACCCGGCGGCCTTACACTACAGACATTATAACTAGACACATTTTGCAAAATGAAACCAATCTCCCGCGGTATTATTGCCAATAAAATAGATTAATCGCAGGTTATTGACACAAGCGAGTTAATACTCCAATAATGCTATTTAAGATCAGCCAGCAAATAAAATTTATTTGCTGTTAATAAAGTACTGACAGCTCGGCGGTTGAATAAACACGACCTCCGTGTATGTGACACCTGTTGAAGTGGTGCTGGAATTCCGCTCTAGTAAATATATTTTTCTAAGAAATTCTTGACTGATCAAGGACAATTAAAAATAAATGTGTGTTTCTGTAAATAAGATTACATACATTATTTCACTGATATGACTAGGCCAGCCATTATCTCCTTTAATGACTCCAGCATGGGTCCGTTTTCGTCATCAAACGTCTGTTATGAATAGCATCTTACCTTCTTCCGTTATCTATCGACGGTATAATCCACTAAACTAGATGAACAAGCGGTGATATTGACAAAACCAATGTTTAAAAATTGACCGGAAGTAATCTGACGCTCGAGCAGAAAATGTACAAAATAATGACAAAATAAACATGGCAGACAGAGACGGTTTTTATTGGAGGAGCTTTCCGTTATTTTTTGGATAACACACGCTTTTATTAAAAGCATTGGTGAAGGCAAGAAACTATACATTTACCTATTTGGGCTAGTCTATGTACATTTGTTTATCTGATAGATGTAATTGACATTGGATAAAGCGAACCTCTGTCATGACTCAAAGTGGTTCAATCTTGATGGTCTGTAGTTTTTAAATCTATTTTATATAATAATAGTGATGTTTCGTCATTTTAACTAAATGTATCTGTCATAATGCAATCTCAGTAAAACTGTAATATGGGGTAATTTGGTGTAAACCTATTAGAAGATTGATGGACTGTATTTTAAGTGTAAATGCATTTAATTTATCTAATTGCTGCGGATAATCGATTGACGGACGCTTTCGGATCATTGACACCCTTAAGGTTAAATCAAAGAAATATGCCGTGTTTCATAAAGACACCGCATGCCGGTCCGAGGAGCGAAGGGAAATCACTGATATAACTGATCACAACCAAACAACACTATTGGACAACAGCCATTGATCTGGGGGCATCGTGGAGTTTGAAAGATCCCTGCGACTGTTGGGGAAAAAATACCTACTAAAATGCATCTAAGCAAAAAAAAAGTTAAGGAACATGAATCCACACCATTAGAGCCTTAGAAATCTATACCAGCAGCACGCGGTCTCTGGTGCAGGTTTAGGGCTGACTAGCTCTGTCTATCATAGGTCGCCTCGTGACATTCTAATCTATCCCCTGTAACAGATATCTTGACTGGAATTGATTTATAAAAAAAACACAACAATCTGATAGTTATGATTTGATTACCGCTAGGAATTAAATTACGTATTGATTCCGCCCTTCTATAAGCACCGAAATAACAGAATACCCATAGGAGCGAACAACTTTCAAGGGCTGCGATTTGTAGCCAACATGGAACTAGCTTACAGAAGCAATACATTGGATGCAAATTGTTGCATTGGATCTTTTCATCCAATTAGAAAAATGCATATAACTTTTTGATTGTGTGCATACCGTCACCGCCTTATTGGAATATAGTAAAATCATGTAACTACTTTCCGACATTGGAATGTGATCTTCGTCTTATAAGGATACAGCTGTCGTGTAAGTTTGGCAGTAGTCGACTCTTTATCCAAGCCGTATTTTATACAACGCGAATCGGCATACTATGCCTCAACGCGTATTTCCTGCCAACAAATTGAAACGTCCGCATCGATTTGAAAAGCTGTTAATCTAAGTGTATTGGTGTGTATAACCCAAGTACGTATATGCAATTCCCTCTTTTAACTAAATGCCCGTTGGTAGACAACACTTCCCGAATAGTGCAGCTTGAACAGAATCAACATATTAAATCCACAGAGTTAATTTGACAAATCAAATGCAACGTGCGTGTCTTTGGGGAATCTCCGTGTACTGCATGTACTGGAGTTAAGGGCCTCCTGAAGTCAATCATATATCGCATCATGTTTCATGTATACGTTTTGCATTTGGTCAATTGATGTGGGGTTTTCATTTATGTACGTCCTACCACCCTCATTAAATATCCCCCTTAAACATTCCAATCTGTTCCAGTCTAAAACATTTATGAACCGGTTTATAAACGAACTGGTAATATAAGAGAACGATACATCTTCAAACTTAGTAATCATTCCACAGTTTGTGGTTGTTCCGATTAATACTTGTTGGAATTTACAGGCGTCAAATAACTGAACCACCTTTAGCGTGGCGTAAAACACCTTATTCTTAATTCATTAGGCCAGCGGCCGTGGCTTAGTGGTTATCGTGCGCGCTTATTAATCCGGCTTTGATGTACCGTCCACGGGATCGACACCGTGTGTCATACGATATGGCTCTTAAACCGCTGGGTGGTTTTACAAGGCTACATGTACTTCCCGGTTTTACTGCAATTTGTGTGAAGTGGACAATACTTTCTCATATGAGTGAAATACCCTTGAGTACGACGGTAAACCCCAACCAAACACACAAACCAACTCAGTGTATCGTGGACGTTTCTGTTTTAAGCTGTGATGTAAATTATGTTCAGCTATATTGATACAATTCAAAAATACATACGACACTAAAACTGTCTGATTGCTGTTATGTATGTTGGCGTAGTTTGTTGTTACAGGACTTCGGGGTTGTGCTCCTTCGTTTTGCTTGATGACATGCTAGCGGATGACTGAAATAAACTTACGAATGACGTATGTGCCAACCTCAGCAGGCAAACACATAATATTCTCTAGATGGGGATCATACATAATGGACAGGTCTCAAAAGAGCCCCAATCTGCTTTTGAAAGAAAAAACCAATGTTTTCACCGCTATATTCCATACAAACAAGTTTGTTGCGGCCAAATTGTACAGTTTGCATTAGTTTTTTAACTTGTTGTACATGATTTTACAGTTTAACGTACTTGTAGTTGGATTCGCCGTCGTTTCGTTTTTTTGATTGGGATTTTTATGTTTCCCGTCGGTAGAGCGGGAGTGGTGGTGCAATTGCGGTCAGCGAAGGCCGCAGTTAATTTCTCTGAAGAGTGTTGAGGTAAATATATTTCGCATCTTAATATGTTATAATATAATACTTAAAGTAATATTGCATATATGTAACGGACTGTAAACTGGAGTTTTGGTACTTATGAGTCTCTTTTTAATCTTTTGTAGTTAATCTGGTTAAGCCTGGTTATATGTGGCTATAATCCTGGCTGTACGGGTTAAATAACTGATCCTTGGAAACAGTGAATATTCATCTTCGATGAAGAAATAAAGACACCTGTTAAAGTTGAGCTATACATACTTAAGCCTGCGGAGAGAATAGGTATATCACACCAACTTTATTTTTTGGTTTATTCTTTACGCCTGTAAAGATGTTGACATATTTCAGAATAGCACCATACCCCATAAACCTTCCGGGCTTTTGTGATGCTGTAGGCCTAATAATAAATTTTTGTTTGAGTTGGATCATAAATGTGATACCATTTCTAGTTCAAATTTACATATCTTTTCTCTATCGAGCATCTGCCTTAAGACGGTGCAAACACATTGAGAAGCGATTACTTCAAAAGGTTAATTTACATTTACCATATGCTGGATCTTGCGCTGTATTACTCAATCAAATATAGAAGATATGTTAAAGATCTATAGTACAATGGCTATAGACAATAAATCCTGAACTTAGGTAAAATGGGTCATGGCCGATACAATGAATGGAATAGTCACCGTCTAATCCCGGAAATTGAAATCGTGTTCACACATATACACGAATCTTCTCCGTTAAATGTGGACCCTTACTGTGTGTTTGATTTGATCAGCTTGTTCTAGATAGTTTTATTCAGGACAGATTGGTTAAAGACTGATCACAATGATTACAACTAGGTAAAGATCGGACAAAGGGCACAATAGGTTGCCACAGGCACATTTAGGAAATGAAAATCGTGATTTCATTATCTAGCGATTCTTGAACTGTAAGCCTATATTGACCATTGTTATGTTCAGCACAAAATAACATTGAAGAGCAGACAAGCTAACGGTGATTACTGTTTAGTTCTGACATTGTACGGCCAACGGAGCATACAAAGAGTACTCAATTGTCTAGGCTCGTTTTACGGATTAGTGTCGACTAATATGTGATGTTTCCTAGTGTACTGAATGCTATTTGTCACATCAGGCTTTCTTTTTTTCAAATACCATTTGAAAAACATTAGGATGAAAGTGACGAAAGGTGTTTGAGCATCAACATCCAGTCAATTTCTGGGGTAAAAGAACAACAAACATTTCAAACAAAAACATGTAACGATTGATTTGACCATAGTGTCCATAGATTGAGTTCACGGCACAGCAATTGGTGCGTTGAAGGGGCTTAAAATTTGCATTGTCTAAGAGAGACGTTTTATTTAGATAAAGGTATATTTCATTAAGTCAAGTACCCTTAGGTTTAGGAGAGGCGGAGAATAGTTTATAATAATAATGGGCCACTATAAAATCTCCATAAATACAAAATGAACATGACTGCGAACCATTTTCCCTTTCTTCAAATGCTTGCAATCAGATTCGGTTCTAAGGTCTTGCTGGACCCCTTGGGCTAAAAATGAACAAAATTGTTGTTACTGCTTGGATTAAAAGTTAGTGCAAAAAAATAGTTCGGAATTCAAATTACAAACAGTTAAATTAGAGCCTATAAATTAGTTTTCTCATGATCATATATTCAAGTCGCAAAACTAATAACCTATTTCTGGCACTTCACTTTTAAGCAGATTCTACACCCATAGCGTATTTCTATAAAAATTATTTATGTTACAAACTTCAAATTTGTACCATTGTAAAGAGCACAATGCGATCTAGTTAACGGTGTATACTTTTTTATAAGCTCGGGCTAGATCTTAAAAAAAATATTTTCTGAAAGTTGTATTTTACATTTTTTTTTAAGACTTTTCAAGGTGGGATAAAAAAAATCCACTGGGATCGTTCTAATCGAAATTTGACAATTGTGAGACACAGTTTATGATTTCAAGGCCTATTCTACTCGGTCAACTAATTTATTGAGTCTTATCGTTATTGCATTTCGGGAAATAAACCATGAATAATGCCGTCTGTTTTTTATATTGGCATTTACTCATTTTAAAAAAAATTAAGAAATAATAATTGGATTTTCACAACATACACATATACGTAATCCTGGGTATTTAAACGTTCGAAAAATATATACATATATCTGGTACAGATTTATATTCTTCAGAATAAGATATACTAAATAAAACAGGTTTTCTGAAAATCGACCAATGGGTCCAGCAAGGCATTAATACAATGATCTTAGTCCAGATAATAGACGTGATATATCAAATGGAATTCATGGTATGTGGTACTTAGTACTGATTGGTTGCCAAAGTATAAGGTTAACTTCCAAATGGGACAGATTAATATAGTCCATATTAAACATCTATGATGGCGTCCACAATGACACCGCTTTGATTATTCCTGGTAATAATCGGACGGTTTTTAGTAGGGCTTAAGGTAAGTTTCCAGAATTTTCAAGACATTCTGACATAAAACCCAAAACATTGCAAAAGAAATTAAAAGGCATTAACAAAAGAGTAAACACACAGATATAAAACAAACACAGAAGCCATTGTTTGTTTTTTTGACTGGGGTTTAACGTCGTACTCAAGGGTATGTCACTTAAATGACGACGGATTGTCCATTTCACACTGTTCCTTGCCCTAGTATGGGGGAAAATCGGGAGGAAACCTAGTAAAAACCACCCCGCGACTGCCGGAGACACATCTTGTGACTCACTCATATACCTGAGGCTCGACGGACGGACTCGATCCTGTGAACGGTAAATCGAAGTAGGCGTAAGAAAGCGCGCTCGCTAACCACTACGCCACGGCCGCGGGCCAGTAAGTCATTGTTACAAACATTAGATACCTGGATAGGAGTTTGAAAGGAGAGTCTGATTGCTTTAAGGCAACATAATCCTTTAATGATGGGAACTAAACGAGGGCTTCACAGCAATACACAAATCGGTCAATTTTTTTCGGGTGTTATCTGCACTTTCTTATAACTAATATACGTTTGATTGGTAGGTTACTACTTTAAAAGATAATATATTATGTGGAGACCCATTGAGCGTAAACTTTGGTATAATTTACAAAAGCGCACGATGGGGAAAAAATTATTATTCAAAGAAGTGGGGTTTATTGAAAAAGGGTTTCATTACCAAGTAAAACGAATTTAGATGAGTCAACAAAAACAGCTGACTCGAGATTAATGAAGTACTGACAGCTCAATGGCTCAATAAACAGTGATTCGTGGTACGATTTGACTGCTCGATGTACTGTGGCACTGTATCGAAGGATATTTATTCACTTTTGTGCTGTTTTAAGAATGGCGAAGTTGATCCACGAGCACAAACAAAAACGCCTAAAATGTTTATGTGGTAATAGATTCATTCGTTGCCAACTGTAGTTATGTGTTTCAGTTGTTGTGCTGTTCTATTCTTTACATATAAATAATATCAATTTAAAAATACCCAACAGATTTTTCTGGCGCCATTCATTTGACACTTGCAACGTGCAAACATATGATAACGCCTCATCCCAAGTAACGCTTTGCTACGTAGCTCGTGTAAAAATAATCTTGCTATATTGTGATAATGTAACCGCACAGATAGAGTAAAAGAGAAAATAAATCCTAAACGGAGATGAGCAGCGGATCACGTTGGACACATTGTAACATTGCAGATCCTCAAACCACAATCAGGAAATTACAGTCGTGATTGTGAACAGTAATTAAGTTTAATATCTGGTTTAGTCTTCACGTTCAGAGGAATGTCTTGCGTGCGTGTCTTAAAAAGAAAACTACATACGACATAACGATTGTATTACATACATTGCGTAATGGGTCCTTCACTTCATCAAACACAATCGGTTGACCATTCGGGTTTCCATCGTATTGTGTTCAGGATTAACCAATTGTTACTTTGTAAATGTTTTGACCATGTAAGTGTCTTGCAATGCTATTTGTTTTACTTCACTGATGCTAGGCAATTTCTCCATAATATGTCTTTTTTCGAAGAAGCAAATAAACGTCTGTGTTGAAATTTGTATTTACGTGAGCGAAGTTGTATGGGCCTTTTCTACAGCTCCCAAAGAAAATAAAGCTTTAAGAACGCATTCCACTTACGCAGTAACGGCTGCGGATACGGAAACGGCTGAATCGAAACAGTGTTAATCAAATGAGAGTGCTTCCACTTGTGCGGTAACGGCAACGTTTTCTCATGCGGCATCAAGTCCGTTTTTTTTAATCGCTCCAAGGAGCGATTCGTCCGGCTTGTGATGCGGCAACAAGTGCGGAAATAAACCAACGGCCAGTTTTGATTGGTTCTGTTAAATGCAGTGGCGCCACCTGCAGCCTGGTTGGATTTTCACCCTATATCATACCAGTCGTTTCCTCATCCGTTACCATATTCGTTTCCGCGTAAGTGGAATCATACCAGCCGTTTCCGTATCCGCACCCGTTACCGCAGCCGTTACCGCGTAAGTGGAATGCTAGCTTAAGACTCGATTTCTTATCATTAGTTCTTTGGATTACCTATATAGTGTGAAGCACACATGAGAAGGTATTTGTCATCCCGGTTTCTGAAATAATTTGCAATGCTCATGCGCATATATTGAGCAAACATGGCATTTCTTCTGAAATTGAAGGTCGCCTCTTGGACAGAGGACAAATTGATGTCTACAGTCTATACAACAAGTTGAATTCCATGAGAAAAAGTACTGGAAATGATTACCGAAGCCAAGACTCCTGCCGATGTCAAGGTCATGTCTTTTTTTTTTAGACACAACATTGACATTGAGCGGACGACTTGTGATAAGCCTGTGCACAGGCGACCAGGACAGTTTTGAAAATGATCTTTGGGAATGATAAGCAAGAATCCAGGGATGACAAAGTTTTAATGTTTGTTTGGTTGATTGGGGTTTAACGTGGTACTGAAGGGTATTTCACTTATATGATGGATTGTCCACTTCACACTGTTCCTTGCCCTAGTATGGTGGAAAACCGGGAGGAAACCTATTAAAAACCACCCCCGCGATTGCCCGAGGGTCAACAGACCAAAGTTTTAATGACAGCAAAGGAAACAAACTTTTAGTTTTACAAAATGACATGGCCATTGGAATTTGGATGTGTTATTAAAGACCCCAGGTGAGTTTTAGTTTACTTTACAGTGTATTTGTTGTTATATCTTGATATTGAGAAACACAATTTTCGATCTTCTCTACATTACTGTAGAAAAGGGTGAAACCTGAGACTGTCAACTGGTAGTCTCCCAAGAACGGATGTCTATACCAGCTACATGTATAGATACAAGTGTCTGTGGTTTTAGGGTATGGTTAAGTTTTAAAGTTATTACAAATGTTAGATTGTTTTGTAAAGAAACGGACCAATTCTACAGTGGCTCTATTAAGTGGAGTGACGAGTCCTGGAATGTTTACTGCTGAATACCTACACCTATACAATGCTTTTAGTTCATTTTTATTTTATTTTATTACTATTATTTTTTTTGCATAGCAACAGCGGCTATGTAAATCACCGCCTGTCAGCATCTCCACAAACAACAGTCGTCTGCATTATTTACTATAAATGGAATCTTTAACTTACGATCACTATTAGAATGCATTGATCAATGCATAACCTATGGAGGTAAACAAACAAACACAACATAGTGCACAGACTTTCAAAAAGTAAATTGATCAGAAAAAATCAGAAAGGGTAGACCAAATTTCCACAGTCAAATACTCACCAAAATATCCGGGTACGACACTATAACCCTTAAGTCTATGTAAATTGGAGATTCTATTCCAGATTTAAGAGTAAAGTCTCCGAATTTAACGGCGTCTATGTCGAATAATCGAAGTATTAACTCCTCCAAGCTAATCCGCGTGGCTGCTGAGAAGTCGGCCATTTTGACACAGCGCTCCCTTCGCCTTTCTAACATAGTGCCCGATGTGGAAATAACGACTGCTCCCAGCATGTTCATGTTCTCTGATTGGTCAGGGCCAGTGGTGGTCGCTGCAGACGACTGTCCACCAAGCCACGGCTGAAAATATAACATGCCGTTATCTGACATTAAAAAAACTCTTCTGAGACCCCCTTTAATCCTGGGAAATCACATCCATAAAACAATGAATCGTAGACTTCGTCCCCACCAGGACTATCCAGGCGTGTGTTGTTCGTCTGACTGCCAGACTGAAATTGAATGTCGAGAAAGCTGTGTTTAGTGTGTTGACGGGCTGGCAGTCACTGATCGAAGTGAATAGAGTGTCAGTGACGCAATATGTCACCACAGTGATGCCCGATCAGTCCCAGCCAAGGTGATGCATATGACAAGGAGGGAATAAACTTGCACACACGGGTGGAAGACACTGCACTGAAATTAAACAAAAACTTTCACCTGTGGTAGCGATTTCTGAGTGGTAAAGACGGATAATGGGGTTTTCCACGGCCAGTGACTGCACAGACTAGACTGTGAAGTTGCCCGAGGCCTGGTTGTTTACCGCCGTCATTTACAGAATCTATACGCCTTATAAACGTCAATCCAGTTATTTGCTCACCCGTGCCATTCACCTAGATTGATTGGCAAGGACTTCCCTGCAATGCTTGCGCAAGGAATATTCAAGTGAAACGGGGATTTCTAAATAGGCACGATCTTCATACAGGGATATTGAAGTTTTTTTGTTAATTGAACCAGAGTGCATAGGGTCAATTTTGTACAATTTCTACTTTTTGCCAGCCGCAAATCCATAAGTTCTTTAATCTACATGGGTGGCGCGATTGAGGTGCCCAGTTTTAATGATTAGTAATATAATTTAATACATAAAATACATAGAAACTTTTCCTTTTGCTACTGAATAATATATTTTCTCATAGTGATGGATATTTAACTTTAAATTTGCCAATTATATTAAACTGTTCTAATCTGGCTTTAATTTCATGCGGATAATATATATATATATGCCTCCTATATAGGCCTGTATATGCATGCAATTAAAATGTATCTTTCACACCCAAATAAAAGACTAACAAAAATGTGAAATAAAAACAACTGGCAGTTTAAATTTGCGGACAGTAGGCTATAGTTGACACTTTAATATAGACTGCTATATATAACTACATTATATTTGATAGGTGCGTATATTATTTTATATTCGATAATCTAGCTTGTCATACTTGATAAAAGGTGTACGCGAAAGGTCTGCAAACATGTTTTAATAGACAGGTTAAATGATAACACCAAATCAGCCCTCGAATCTAAGTTATAGGTGGGTGGAACTCGCGTTATATCACCAGTAAGGGTCTATATATATATGCCTTTATTGACATGCTCTTAATAATATTAATATTGGCCTGTAGCTTCATGTATATTCAAGGAAGGCCTATACTGCTATACACACGCGGATCTCTTACTGCTATATAGTGGCTTACTGCACACCCTAATCTCGTATTCATTTAAAAAAAAAATACCGAATAATAATTAAAAGAAACACCTGGGATGAGTATACTGACTATGTATACTAGTCCCATGCAGGAAACACTAAGATACTCCACCGGTATCTGATATATATATTTTAAAAAACAATAGCAGTACATTTTATATAATAAATGAGCTAAGTAGGCCTATTTCTTGTAGAAATGTGTAAGTTTCTAATCAATTAAAATTTAACCCATTAAGTCATTTTAACGCTAACGAAATGGTTTTATTCGGCATATTGTGGTGGTCTTGGCTAAGTCACGATCGACTTCATGCATCCCATCTTCCCAAGACAAGGGTCAAAATGCATTAGACCGGACTTTCCACCCTTGCCACAATTGGCATCGAAACATGGGAAATATGTCATTGGACTATTGTAAAAGCAACCATGCAGCCAATCAGACAAATCACGTCTGTCGAAAACTAACAAGCGTGGAACCACTCTCAATTAACGTGTCTGCGATGATGCCAGGGTCATTTAATGGGGAGTTCCTGTGTGTGTATGGCATCAGACAATTTATACTAATCATTTTTGTTAGAATATCAAATTGGTTCTTAAAAATGAAAGTAGAGTTTTCTTTTATTTCTTTTTTTGTTGGTCCTGAACTTGCAGATGGGTTTTTAGTTGGCATTTTGGCATTGCCATGGAGCATTTGAATCCGTGTTGATGGTCAATGTGTTATATTGGCGTAATTAGCTCAATCTTTATATGCATAAAGGCGTATTCAGCCATTAGTTCTTTAAATGGCATGAGTGGGATAGCATATTACAAGTAAGGCTGTCTAATGGATAACAACTTCTTGGTTATAAATGTGGAAACTTGAAAACGATCTCTGAAATGAAATAGAACCATTGTGACCAATAAAACCAAGAATTTGTTATCCATAAGAAAGTCTTACTTGTTATATGCTATTCGTCTAAGTTTACATTCCGAAGTTAACCTGTGATGACCTGTCTCGGGTATTATGGCCGGTATCTCAAAAGTTCCCCCGTCATAATGTGTCAAGCTTTGGTCTGTGAACTGGGAATAGGTCGAACAAGGCAACTTTTATAAAAAGAGGCACTAGCGCCGAAAATTAGCTTTTGTCAATAAATTCAGATTGCTACGATTTTAAGCGCTATCGAAGTTTGTTCATAAATTAAAATAATGCCGCAAAAACGAAAATTATTTAATGCGTACTTATCTTTTACGAGCCAAGAG
>JAVFBX010227819.1:0-10991 GCA_034783855.1 Mopalia kennerleyi | reverse complement strand
CCAACCAACCAACCAACCAACCAACCAACCAACCAACCAATCAATCAATCAATCAATCAATCAATCAATCAATCAATAACATGGTATTATATAAATGTAAATAAAACCTGTGTATCCGATGAATAAATTATCAGGTGTACAATTATTAATTATTAATTTTTTCGATTAACGTTGAATACCCTGTTCATTTCTTTTGTCGTGTACAACTTGAATGACGTCATTTTGAAAAATGACAATCTCTTTTTATGTTATGGCCTCAGGATAGCTCGGATGTACATGCCACCTGTAAAAGCCACGCCCCCTTGTGCAATATTACATCTGTGTACGAAATACCAAAGGAATACGTCTGAAAGAAAATTGAATTTATCTGAGAATATAGAGTACTCTTTAAGTAGGAAACGCAACCACGCAGGCTTAAAACATTATATCCGTGCAAGGGAGATAACCAGTTAATGTAAACTTGCCATAGCCTATACAAATATATATAGTTCGGTCCAATTAACGCCTACCAAAAACCAAGACAACATTTTGGTCTGTCAAATAAAATTTAAAAATAAAATAAAAAGAAACATGCGGAAAGCAGAATTCCGTGAATTTTTTGGCTATGATCATGAACGGGTCCAACTTGAAAATAATTCAGCAAACTTGACATGTACTCTTTATAGTCCAACGTAGTGCTCGGTTACGATTAACTGATGATTCTTACGAAAATATCCCGAAATCAGAATTATCACGAACTATCGGACGGACGGACGGAACTCAACAACACTTTTTGCTCCTGGCTATATGACGGGGACAGAAAAAAAGATTCTGCCGACAAGTGTCAATGAACATGTGTTATTCTGCAATTTCTTTGGTGATTTTTTTAACTCACCAATACCCCTTCCACAATTGCTCTATCCATGTGCACAATTTCTCGGGTGCCAGTTTCTCGAAAGACTATGCCTATTAGCCGCTAACACAAGATAAAATCGCCGCTAATAGTGCATTACACATATACATTTGACAAGGTGTGACGACCTTTAACAGCGAATTAAATTTAGTACCGCTTCAAGCAACCATCCCCGGGTGACATTTCCGACGACGACATTTGCTCAGGAAAAGTTATAATAGAGCATATACAGGTATAGTATACATGTAATAAACTCACTTACAGTCGGAGAAATCGTCATGGGACCTGATGATATTTCGCCGGAGCACATGCTTATCGACAGAACAAGTTTCGTATGTCGCCGTAGTGATTATCGTAGGAGTAAGTGTCGGGGAGCTAATGCCGAGTTACCATAACTTAAACGCTAAACGCCCAAAAGAGCAAAGCCATGCGGACAACAAATCGATCAATTTTAGGATTCATCCGAATTTTTGACTGCCTTCTGACAACACTTTTATTTAAAAACGTATTTATGTTTTTATATTTTTTCTGACCTTTGAAATCACAAGTAAAAATGAATATATTTATAATATAATTAAAGCTGTTTGGCCTAAGACACGTTGGCACTGAAGGGCGGCACTAAAATTTTCAAGATATTTTGTGAAATAATAGCCTACAAATAGACTATTTGAAATATGGAAAAAATAGAGCTAAAACCATATAGGCAAATAAGTGAGCCGCTGGATGTCCCTTAACTAAAGTAGTCCTTCCTTGTGCATGGATGCATGGTTTCCTGATGGTAATTGAAAATATATATATATATATAACGGTAACAATATTTGTTTCTTATAATCTTTGAAAACACATATTAATAACCCGCCCACTGTTCGAGAATCAGGTGATAAATCGCAATAAAGGCTATATAATAATTTAAAGGACAAGTGTAAAATTCCATTGGGTCTCTTAGGCAGAATTATACAGAAAAGTGGGCGGTCACATCTCTATATAAACACGTTAAGCAGACAATATGTTATATAGCTGGTCTATAATGGCACTGGCAAGTGATGATGGTTTGTTTCACTGCATTCACCGACTCCAGTTTTTGTGTATGTCATATGAATAATTGATAGCAGGCAATTTCTAACATTGGAGAACCCAGACCCGGTCAAGTCATTAAAAATGAACAGGAGGGGAAGGTTTGAATAATTAATGAGGAAAATTCATGCATGATTTATACTGGCGAATAATATAATGGTGAGTTTAGATTGACAAGAAACTTTTCATTGATTTGCCTTTCGTCTGTGTACATATCGTGCTATTATAGAGAGGGTTTAAACACTGACATCCAGACTCCGTGGACAGAGTCGAACGAAAAGTGTTCACTCCAACATGCCCAACAACGTAACGACCTATGCAAAATAAAGGTGAGTTGTATTATTTTTGTTTTCACTCAATTTGTGGAAGTTATAGGTCTCATGACTTTCAGTCGGACTTCACGGACATCATTAAATGCACACTGCAGATAAAATTGCAGGTGCAGGCTGGTTATTTTTATGACTAAATTGATACAGTAATTGTCCAGATTATTTCTTTCTTGCCTTGATACGGGAGTGAATACTGTTAAGCCACCAGAACCAGAATTTAACTAGAATGCCTGATTATTGTAAACCTTTAATAAGCCTCTCTTATTACCCTTTGTATCTTACTGATAGACAATTAGAGGCCTGCCAGTTAAGATACGAAGTGTGTGTGTCGGTGCTCTGTTGGTAGTTTAAGCCATTTCCAGGTTAATGCACTTGGGAGAGTTATACATCGCGCGCAGATTCCCGCCATGAAATTTTAATCATCTCCGTTGTAGTGGGACCTTTTCCCTAACTCGTGTTGTTATGTATCTCTTATTCAGGCCTACGTCTGCAGTCAACTTGAAATCTTCTCCTGTCCGTTTCAACTGTGGCTAATGGTGACTAGAAATGATTGTGCTCCACAGGGATACCGATTCTGACATTATTTTGCCTAGATGAATTCCTAATCAGCTCATCTCCATATATAAGAAGTTTGCTTCGGACTCAAGCTGTGTCGTCCAACAGTACGTTATCCTCATGTTACAAGTAATTACAAGAAAGACTGAGATTCTGTGAGTTGTCATGATTAGTAAAGATCGTGTAAACGAGGGAGAGGAAGACGACAATCAAGTAACCACACCTGGAAAATCGGACCAGGAAATAAGCGAGATTAAGACGGATGTATATAACATGCTGACTTCGTCTACGGCGGTGAGATCGATTCCCGGGGAACTGCCCAATCGCAGATCCGAAGAGGATGCCAAAGAGAGCAATGCCGGCGTTCACAATTTATTAGGGCGATCTTTTAACGGGGAGTTGATAGCTTCTCAGGTGTACCTCTGTATTACCTGTGGCGTGGAGTTGGATGACGCCGAGTCTCTAAGACAACATGAACTTACCTGTGTACCCCCGGACCGTTCCAGAAATCTTCATACACCAACAATGCTATTGGAGGAAGGGGAAGGTTTCCGAAAACTGGTCTGTGAAATATGTCGTGCTTACTTTAGTGAGACAGATCATCTTCAAGAACACAAACTCTTACATCTCAATACAAGTAATGTGTGCTATTTATGTGATACGTTCTTCAATAACCGTTACTTATTGGCTCGTCACGTCGTTTGTCAACACAGCGAACGGTTCGGGGTTAAACAGAATGAAGAAGGTGTTCATGAGCCATACACTTGTGCCATCTGTATCTTAAGGTTCTCTACACTCATCTCCCTACAGGCCCACGAGGATTCACACGGAATAACCGAGAAGACCCCCGCCTGTAGGGTTTGCTCAGTCAGTAACGCCAGTCATCAGGCGCTACAGTCACACCTGAAGTCAAGTCTCCACGCTGAGATGAAACTTCAACTCCAAAACCTGTTCACCTGTATTGACTGCAGTACCGTGTTTCATTGCCGAGATGCCTATGCTATGCATATGATGATGAGGGCCAAAGACGAGTCTTGTAAGAAGACACCAAGAATCATTTCTGCTAAAACAGATGCTCTGGAAAATCATAATTTAGTTATTGTGAAGGAGGAGCCGGTGGATGTCACCTCTCCTGATTGTACCGATACTCCCAGTCAATTCCCCCGTCACCCGGAGGATAGCTCTGTAGCTGGTTGTAACTCGAGATCGGAATCTCCTGGTACCACCCATGTTTGCCCTGCCTGCGGCATTCTGTGTTGCGATTCAAACCATCTGCTTATGCACTTGAGGATGTGCGGGAGTGTTCTTAGCCCTGCGCAAAACAATGATACGTGGCTGCAGTCTCAGAATGGACTCGTTTTCAAATGGGCTGTGAACAAAACTTATTCCTTACATTTACCAGGATCTATGGCAAGGAAAGAGAAAAAGTGCTCCTACTGCCACAAATCATTCGTGGATCAGGATGACTTGGCCATGCACGTCATGTCTGACCACACTGGTGATATGAATGAATTGGATCGAACCACAAGCCCACAAGAGCCAAACATCTGGAGGAACGCGGACCGGAATGGTAGCTGCCCCATCACTGATTATTCCCCAACAGGTTTAGCAGCATTCGATCCAAATATTAGCCAACGTTTGGTTTCATCATCAAATAAATCGATGGAGCACCAGTTTGATACAGAGTCCAAACACCACATGCCAAGTTTGCGTGGAAATGACTTAAGGTCCAGCCAAAAACCAGACAACAAAGTTGTCCCCCTTTCCAGTGTGACAAGTTCCACAAGCCAAAGTGTCTCGATGGACAGAAAACGCCGCCATGGTCGTTCTCAATCTACGATTTTTAGATCAAATAATCAGTTTGATGAAAACAGATCAAAATCAGCCGACATTGCCGTGAACTCAACAGAATCAGAAGCTAAACATCCCCGGCTATCCACGCCACCAGCTCGATGCATTGGTAGGATCAGTGCGTACGTCCCTCTAGATTTAAGCAAAGGTCTCAGAGACACTATCTTAACAGACACACTAGATAAAGAAAAACAGGAAAAATCTTCATCGGATCTTGAAAGTGCCAGGTCAGAAACTGTAACAAACTCTGATAATCCCAGTCAACATTCGAAGCCGAACGATCAATCAGATGCAGCTCAAATCGACCAAAGCTCAGTGTCAAATTCACACGAAGGGGCTAATAATTGTGACACCGACGGCGACCGAGACCCGCCATTACTGGAATTCTTATTGGAGAACCGAAAGAAACTTTTCCAATGTCCATATTGTAAGATAGTGTTTTTTGATCGCACGTTGCATTGTTTGCACATGGGATTGCATAACGTAAACAATCCGTGGCAATGCAATATGTGTGGGAAAGCTTTTAACAATGTACATCAATTCTCCTCACATGCTCTTCATTTTTAAACACCGATTTTGTTAAACTGATTTTTTGAGCATTCATAAATTGCTGACTGAAAAATAAGTAATATTTAACTCACAAGTGAGGTGATTTTGTATGCTTATCAAGAATGACACCTTTTCTATTTGGGTACAAAGATTGTGTTGTCCAACCAGTAAATCAATGGCGCCTAAGATTATAGTGTTGGTATTCCGCTTTCTCTGTACGTGTATCTTTTTGCAAACAAAATAAAGAGTACCACATTCATCCCTGTAACGACATACGGTATGTATAAAGAGCACAAGCTGTTTCTCTTCCATTAATTTCATTGACTTAAGGTCTTGCTGGACCCCTTGGGCTCAAAATTAACTAATTTTTTTTTATCGCTTAGATTAAAAGATGACATATACTTATTTTGCAATATTTTAAAACATAATCAGTGGATTTTCACCACATTTACATATTCGTAATCCTGAGTATTCAGGCTTTTCAAAAATATATACATATATATGGTACAGACTTATATTCGTCTGCATAATAGACTAAACACAACAGGTGTTCTGAAAATCGCCCAAGGGGTCCAGCAAGACCTTAAATAGATAGGGTTTATTCGAGAACGCACTAGTCACATGTGTGAAATGAGTGGCGTTTACTAGTTAACCCGTCTACCTTTTGCATTTTGCCGCAGAGTAACAGCTGAAGTAGATACGCTGGAAGTAGAACTGAGAGAATAGTCCACTGCCTTTGGTCAACTGCTTTGTCATTGTCTTGTAACAATTGTCTTGGAAAAATCAAGTAGACATCTGATTAAGGGCTGAAGAGAGTTATCTGTCGTTTGTTAGACCAATCCAAGAATCTGTCCGAGTTGGAAGTATACCGCCTGATTTACATTATTATTCGAAAATAAACCGACATAGAAAATAAATAAATAATAAAACCCCCAATATTTTTACATTTTCAAAACGATTTGAAATTATGATAATCTTACTCCATAATCTGAAACGAAACAATTAAATGTAAATCAAAGCCTTCACTATATAAAATAAATCATGTCGTTTTATTTTTTAATATATTTCAACAAAGTCTGGATCCAAATTCAGATAAACTCATTAATATCATGGTAGTGGTATACCTTCAAAACGCAATGATGTTGTCTAATCTTGTTAAATTTAATACTTAATAGCGCTTTGAGCAACTGGATCCTGTCACGCCATCTCAAAGGTCTACTTCTCTTCCGCCATTAGTGATTTTATCTATATTAGCCACTTATTAGGACGTGGTCGTTTTTTTGTAATTGTGAAGCATTATAAATGACTCATTAGTAGAAATTGCACTTCAATATAATGATGACTTTATCGGGAAAGAGGAATTTATGCCCTTAAAACAATATAATAAAATAAATAGTCATATTAATACACAAGAAATCGATGAAACGAGCAATGTTAATTTAGAATTGGCTATAGTCGAATTTTATATCATAAGCTTTGTAAATGGCCAATTTACTTCTTCTAATGCACCATTTACTTAAAACTGCACGTTTAACAATCTAGTATGGATTTTGTTCCTATAGTAAAAAAAACAATAATCATTTTTTTCAAATATTGATTGATTAAATTCATTCCGCTTAGTGTTTTATTAAGAATAGAGATTTATCTGTAAGTTGGCTTGTGTGGACTAACGCATTGTCTCTATATTATACACCCCAAAAACAGTAAAGTTCAATATAGCAGAAATACTTATGATTACGATATCTATAGCCTTTATTTCATATATAGGCGACCAGTCGTATGAAGAATATATATGATTTACCATGAACTAGTATATAATTCAAGGCTAGCCTCCACTGATATTTAATAATGTATGGCGATTGTGTCTGGACATTGATTGATCGTTTCCCAAGCTGCTCATACCGCGTAAAACCCTCTTCACTTGGTATACAATCTCATTAATAATAAAACGTGTGTGAGTGCGGCTTGAATACTTGCCGTTCTATGACTTCGTTTTGCCTTCTAAATTATTCACTATACGCGTCTAAAAAGAGTTGAAGTGTCGCAAAGCCTCTGTCCCACATGCTACACGGGTTTCGAGAGTTGCATGTTAAAACGATAAAAAAAAGTAACAACAAAATAACAAAAAACAACAAAAAACCAACAAAAACGACAAGACAAGTGCCCTGTATTTATAAAAGTTTATTTTAGTGTATAAGAATCCGGGATTTGGAGCCCATGCTATCATAGTAGAGTGAAAACTTATGATGAATTTTATATTTTGTTAAAGCGATGCTCCTCTTTGCAATACAATACAATACAGATAGGTAAAACGGGCATCATTTCTTGTGTTGAATTATGCTCTATAATTTTCCAATCGGGCTATATCTATTGTATAATTGGATTTACACATTGGGCATTGCCTAAGCTACAGTAAAATTCATCCGCGCGACCATGTCTTGCTACTTTAATCACTAGACATAAGGGCTCCACAAATATTAACCAATCAAATGTCTTTTTGGTAACACTAGGGGCCTACGTCACAGACCTATAGAGTCGACTGTTAATAGTAGGGTTTACCTTTGACAGTTCAAACATGTGGTAACTCATTTTATACTCAGCGAGAGTGCATCCATTCGTACATCAGATAACTATTCCACAGTTCCAATTCCACAGAGCAAAAACGTATTGCTTCCTGCAAGATTTTCAAATCGGTTTAAATTCATTAACTGTAATGTTTTATTAACCCGTGACACATAAGAGCTTAAGTCGGGTGACGTCATGAACAGGGTTGGCCACGCCCAAAATGACGGCTGTGGTCGTAGGTAGGTATGTATTTCAATTTGTTACCGTAAGATGATTTTATAAAACGAAGAAACGATTAGTCGATGCCATATATTTAAGTATTATTTAATAGTAATCTTTTAAGGGATATAGGGACGATTGCAGCCAGGAGTATCTTTTTAATAGACTATTTGATAATCGATTATTTGAAAATCTCCTCGCGTCAAGCGCGCCTCTTAAGAGATACAGAAAAAGACATCTCCTCCTCGTGCACTCCTGTCTCAATTGCTGACAAAAATACAATGCTCACATATCATTGGACAGGGTAAGTCCTGCATGGCCACTGAAAGCGGCGATAGATCTTTTTTCACCTTGGGAGCGCAAATATACTAAATGCGAAAGATGAATTAATTGTTACCTGTATAATACGATCATTGCTGGCAAATTAGTGTTACCGAATTAATGACAGAACATTCTAGCTTATAGTACTGACTTTTATGGTATTAAAGGTAAGGAATATACTTCAGTTTCACGCATATAAACCTACTTTTGTTTATAGCCAAGCTTGTCAACATCGTCCTTACTTTACTGGTATACCATGAGGGATTCCATGATATTTTCCCGACCAGGTGCGCCGTCAGGTCAGCGTTTTAGCAGTACAGTATATGTCCTATACAACAATGTTAAGCGTCGTCCGTGGCATAATTGAGCTCTTTCTAATTAAATCATTTTTTAAATCTTTTATCGAAACTTTAAGCTAAAATAGCCTACAGCTTCTGAGCAGCCCCCCTTTAAACCACCAATAACCGTATACTGTTATTCCGTAAGTTAGATTGATAGGACAGAAATTAAGACTCATACATTAATAATGAGTAGGATTTATTGTTTCCGACCCACAGGTATAAATGTAGGTCTGTACAAGCTAAGAAGCAACTCATGCATGGCTTATGTAGGGGCCTATACATATCTTCTCATCAATCGATATAACCATAATACGGTGCGCCCATTTATTTGCAACACAACACATGCTTACGGAGATTCAAATGGTTCCTCGAATAAGTATATAGGAATACCAGAATTCATGTCAAAAGCCTATCATGATGAATACTTGGGAAATTTTCTAACACGTATTTAACTACGACTGATTAGTGTCTCTACAAATGGCTCGTCAGTCGTCAGACACGGTGAAGACGTCCCCGGAGACCTTCCCTCGTCCAGGATTCTACCTCGAATAACAACACCAGACCACAATAGAACGACAGTTACTTGCGCCTGGCCATCTGATATAAAAATTGCATGCTAATCGGAACTGTGGGATGTAGAAAAATCAAATGACCTTTAAAAGAGGAAATCGCAAGAGATTGCGTACCACTTTTGGGGGCCCCTGAGTAATTAAACACAGATAACACCCTCCACGGAACTTTGTTCAATTTTTCATAACATCCTGCATCAGCGTTGAATATTTCATGACCGTCTCTCCGTGTATACGTATACTATTGTAAATAATGAATAGGGACTTGAGCGCTCTACCTCCTCAAGGGGAAACTGTGACGTCCGCACTCGTACATTTCTCAGTCTGCCATGGCCCACCACTGTTTAACATTGCCAGATGTATTAGGCGAGTTTCCGTGACTCAATAGTCTATACAACCCACATTCTATACTTCTTCCTTTCGATAGTAAACAATATCTGCTGTTTTATTGATGTATTTGCTGTGGGCTATGACTGGAACATATCTGCATTCAATGAATAATATATGCATATCGGGCAGTATGGCGTGTATAGAGACGAGTCTATATATATGTGTCACATGAGCATAATCACTGTCAAACTTTGAACCAATCAATGACCGGAACCAAATTCGATTTATCCCATTAATGAAGCAGATCCTGATAGAATATAGATAAGAACTGATTAAATATGTGATACCAAGCCCTTGGTTTAATCACGCTTATTGCTTGTGTTAAAATGTCCTCTCTTAACAGTGGTGGTATTTATTGAGCCTCACGGATTTAATTCTTTTAATCAACGTCTCATTTGATGGCAGTAGGCCTAGCCTATATAACTTTATATCCATCTCGTACATTGGTAAAGTAAGCCTTCAAATAAGAGGCTCTTTAAGTAACTGATTATTAAAACTACACGTTTTACTGGCCAAAAAGTCAAATCAATTATCATTTTATTTGGGAAACAGAAATCAACAACAACAACAACAACAACAAAAAGGAAATATATCTGTCAGCTAAACACAAAACATCGGTAGAAAAACAAGATAACAAATCAGTTTTTAACGAACACATAAAACCCGACCCAAGGCATAGAACACAGTAAGCCTTCGTGGGACTGCTAAAACACTGATTGACTGTTTAGATATTGGAGCAAACCACCGGGAAAACCTTTATAGCAATGAACATCAATAGTAGTAGGCCTATAGAGAGAGTAGTTGGGTTAGCATTTGCTTTTACATAATGGGGAAGGGTTGTGCCCCTGGTGCGTTGCCAAGTACTAATTATTTTGTACGTTATCAGTAGTGCGGCGATAGTTTGCTTTCGAGAACGCTGCTGACCACGTCATTCCAGACCTCAGCGGACGGGGCGTCGTACATTGCCAGTCGCTGACGTTTACTCGTCTTCATTTTCGGTGATCTGCATATGGGGTATTCCGAAGGTATCAGTTGGTCGAATAGTTCCTCATTCATCCCTAGACTGTTACTTAAGGCTTCCCCCGATGGAAAATCGAACATCTCTTCCGAAGAACGTTTTGTTTTCATGACTTCTAGGTGTATAGGGTCCTGTTTAAAATTGAGCCAATGCGTGTTCAGGAGGAAATATTCGTCGCGGATCGACTTATAAGGGTTTATGTCAACAAAATGCATTTTCAAAGGCTATAATGCTTTGGTATAAGTCATATTGGGAAAATAAGCCGTTCCCAATCACTTTAAACAGGTTTTTCGTACACAGCGTGTGTTTGGCCTTTAA